>CAUYRT010022087.1:0-140492 GCA_963574885.1 Lepilemur ruficaudatus
TAATTTTTTACATATATTTTTAGTTGTCCAATTAATTTCTTTCTATTTTATAGTAGAGACAGAGTCTCGCTCTTGCTCAGGCTGGTCTTGAACTCCTGACCTTGAGCTATCCACCCGCCTCGGCCTCCCAGAGTGCTAGGAATACCTTTATTCTTATATAAAGATTTTATACGTTGTCGCTACTCCTGCTTTTTATTGTTTTTAAAAATTTTTTAATTTTTAATTTTTAATTATTATGGGTACCTAATAGTTGTATGTCTCTATAGCATACATGCTATGTTTTGGTGCAGGCATACAACATAAACTAATACTCCTGTTTTTAAATAATTGAGGTCATTAAAAGCATAATAGCTAGAAAGAATAACTACATTGTCCTGTGAAGGCTGATGAAATTATGTAGGTGAACTTAAACATACGAAAGAAGAATGAGAAAAGCAAGTATACCTCTTTTGAATCATCAATGAGATGATAAAACAATTTTCTTATGGCTTCTCTGTAGGTACAGAATTTGAAAACTTCTAATCTGACATTGGTTAAATATATATTTTATTATTAGGTTTTGAAAACTGTTTTTTTTTAAAAAAATCTATTCCAGATGTTACTTAATTTATAAATAACAAATATTTTATATGTAAAAAATTATTTAAAAATAATTATAAAATAAAAATTTTACTCATTGGTTGTGTCGAATGAGAACTTTAGAATAACAGACTGATAGAGCATAATGTGTCATTTGCATTTATGTAGCGATTTTATTTTAGTAAGACTGTTTAACATTTTTTAGCCTCAGTTTCAGAGATGCGTAGAAGGCTCCCAGTATATACAAAAAGAGAAGAAAACTCTTCCTAGACAGAATTGAAGAAACACTCAAGTGAAAGTTCCCTTAAGATGGGATGATGTTGGTTGTGGTAGAGGTGATGGTAGGATTTGTTGACTGATGGAGGAGAAGAGAAGAGAAACTAATCTATTATTCAGAGAATAGGGTCAAACAGACCAGGAATTAAATTCCTACTTGGTCACCAGCTAGCCACGTGCCTTGGAGAAAGTTACTTCAGTCTTTTGATCCTTTGATTCCCCTCTGTAAACTGAGGAAGGTAATACCTGTTTTATAAAGTTATTGGAATAATTAAATTTTGAAAATGTGTGTGAAAGCATTTTATCATAAAGTAGGCACTCAATAATGAGAGATATCACTAAAAATTCTTATTAAATAAAATAAAAACTGTATTTATTTTAAAAGAAAAAGCAAACAATCTCTGACCTGTCAATATACGTCAGGCATATTTCCCATGTAAGTTGATCCTTGATGAGGGTATACTAAGGAAGTTCTACAGGCATTGATAGTTTCTGAGTAATTGGCTACTGCTTCCACAAGGAACACCCACATCTTGGTAGTTAGTAACTCCCTTTTTTGTGGAATAGAGACAACTGTAACTAGACTCTAAATAACAAATTGACGTATGTGCTGTCTATCTGTAATTTACATCCTGTATGTGATGGACCACCACTGAGACTTGTGAACCTTGCTGACTCCTTCAGGGAAGCTTCCTTAGGGATGATGACACAGGAGCGACATGATATAGGAGCAGTCGAGAACTTTTAGGAAAAGATAATATCATGATGCTTAGATAGCTTTGTCATAAGAAATATATTTTATTTTACAATTAACTCATGGTTGCTATCATTGCAGTTGCTCATTCATTTATTCACCCAGTAAATTATCAAATGCTTATTATGCTATCAGCATGAAACTACTGTGCAACTAGAAATAAATAGTAACCAAGATAGGTGTAGTCTTTGCTTTCATAGAAATTATAGTGTGTTTAAAGAATTTTAAAAATATATATTCTGACTCCTTCAGGGAGTATTTTTCATACTAGGTAGAAGAAATTGAATAAGGTGGTCATCCCATAACCCTTTCAATGATCCCTGCCTTTCTCATTATGATCAGGTGATTTAGATGCCCTGAAACAAAGTAAATGCCTCCAGATGAGTGGTTTTCAACCCCAACTGCACCTTAAGATCATCTCGGAAGCTTTAAAAGATACTAATAATTGAGTCTCACCACAGAAAATTAAATAAGAATCTCTGGACCTGGGATCAAGCATCAGTATTGTTTAAAAGCTTTGGAGTTGATTCTAATGTGTAGCCATGATTTAGAAAAACTATTTGAGACAGAAAAACAAAGAAGAGAGACGGCAATGACAATGTAACTCTGGGATAGTGAAAAATGACAAACGCCAGGCACAGTAAATGATCGAAGTGACATTTCTGAAACTTTACCAAACATCCACATCATAGATTTTAAGTGTGTGGCTTATATAGGGAGCAAGTATAACAACTAACTCTTAGATAATTTAATGATTTCGCTGATACTGAATGGCAAATTTTTGTGAAGAAATGTGCCAATTCTAGACACTTTGTCATGTTGTTAGGAATTTCCTCTCTTACTAGTAAATAGATTATTGTGTCATAACATTGCCAACAGGAGCTATAGGACTACAATGAGTTTAGGCCACATTGATCCATATTTTCAATAGATTTTATTTTTAAGAGAAGTTTTAGGTTTATAGCAAAATGAATGAGAGGTACAGAGATTTTCTATACACTTCCCCGACACATGCATAGCTTTCCCCATTATCAACATCACTCACCAGAGTGGTGCATTTATTACAATAGATGAGCTGACATTGACACAGCATTATCTCCCAGAATCCATGGTTTACATTAGGGTTCACACTTGGTGTTGTACATTCTGTGGGTTTAGGAAAATGTATAATGACATTTATCTGCATTTTTAAAATAGTACCAACATGAATTTGAATTTGGTACTTGTAGCTTTAAAAATTACTAATACTAAAATCTGTAGTTTCATTTTACTCACATAGTCAATTTTTTGATGTTATAGCAGGGCCTTCTGAATAGCTGTGCAATTTGCAGGTTCAGTATCCAAGATCACCAATCTGGGTCACCCAGAATTAGCACAATAAGAAAGGTGGTTTGGGCAGGCCTCGTTAGAAATCACAAAGACAAACTGTCTTAAGTTGAAGGAAAGGAGGTAGTGTCTGTTGTGACACCTACCATAAAATCTGTCAGAGAATTAGAATTGGTTCAAAGTGAATTAGGTCAGAAGAGTGAATGCCCATTTCACGTTTGTCTGTGTGTGTGTGTGAAAGACTATTTATGTGGTGTGTCTGTGTTTGTAAACCGCCATATTGTCTGTACCTCCGTGGAAACAGGCTTTACTAACTTGGTTTATGATCCATTCTTGATACATTTGTAAATCTAAATGCTAACTCATTTATTCTGTTTACCTTTCTGAGGCAGTCAAGCTTCAATTGACTTAACAGCATGTTAGCAACTCAAAGACTGTGAAATCTAGTCATATTTTTGACCCATCCTTAAATTGCTTTGTCTCCACACTTTAGATTCTTCATCTGTGAAAGAATGTTTGATGAATGTTTTACTATCCCATGGGAGTTTGTATGAAGAATAAATATTAAAATATTAAAATGATTGTAGGGCACTTTGAAAATATAAATTGTTATGAAAAAGATATTTTCAAAATATCCTTTGACATCCACTTACAAAGAAAAAGTATAATTTTTCCTGTTACAGATCTTTTCAAGGAATTTAATATTTGGTTTATCTCTACAATTTTCTATACTTGTGTGTACCATACTTCTCCTATCCCATTAATGGAGTTGGTAAACATCATATAATATTGAAAGATATTTCTACTGGATGAGCTTTCAATTATTCATGTTAATGGAAGAGCATTAATGCAGATCTTACAACATGACAGACTGTCAGAAAGATCTCAGGAAGGGTGAAGGGCCAGAAAACTGAGATCCTTGATCCGTATACATTTGCTGCAGTGTCTTTGTCAAGTAGATAATAATGGTGTTGATCAGGGAAAACCCAGCTCAACTGTATAATCAAGCGGAGCCGGGAGTTGGAAAGAGGTGATCACCAATTCCCCAAGGCATTCTAGTTCACTTCTGGATATCTCACTTGGTAGAAGAAAGTGCATTTGTCAGAGTACAATGGCAGCAACTGCAGCAGCAGAAGTAGCAGTAGAAGTAGTGGTATAATAGTGAAGAGTAGTAGTGATAGTAGTAGCAGCAGCGGCGACAGCAGCAGTAGCAATAGTTCTTGTTTATTGACTGTTTACTATGTGCCAGGCACTGTTCTAAGCTCTTTACATGTTTTAATTCATTTAATTCTCACAGTAGCCCTTAAAACATGGGCAATTCTCATTTTAGGCGACATTGTCTATGTGAGGATTATTCATCAAAAATTGCCAAAGGACCAAAGGTCCAAAAACCAAATTGGTATGCAGTGCCTAAAGTTTAGAGATATCATTTAGTTATCTCAACAGAGCCGAACAGGACTTCTTAGCAGTACTGCCTAAAAAACAACAGAAATCTTCAGGTGACTGAGCACCTGCTTGTATGGACAGATCATAGAAAGCTCTATGGGCCTCTGTGTTTGGGATCCCATTACCTCGGAGAAGAATATAACCAAAAAGGAAGGAGGATGATATTTTTTACCCTAAAGATGAAAAGTATAAGGAATGACTCAATCACATATAAAACTTTATATTGTAAACAGGAACCAAGGAATAAACTCATGGTGGTGAGGGCATTTTTATGAACTGAAACAGTTTGCTGAAGGAGGAAATGGAATCTCTTCCTCTGGAGACATTTAAGGCCAGGACCGATAGCATCAGAATAGAACGATACAAGTAAAACCTGGAGAAAGAAGGAATAAACCTCTAGAGTCCTTTTCAGGACTATGATTTTATAAAGTAATTCTTAAATGTTTAATATTTCAGAGCAGTATTCATAATGGGCAAAAAAGATACCCATGTCCAAATAATTAGGACACTGGTTTCTTTAGGATTCTGCCTTAACAGCCTTGAAGACTGTGGTGAAACGAAAGAACATTAAGGTCAAAAGCAATCAGAAGCAAATGTGCTTTATTCTCATTGTGAATTGATATGACAGATAATGCTTGAATTGTATAATTATAATTAATTTGAAATGCAGTACTCTAAATTTAAGCAAATATATTCCTCTCACTGTACCATCGTTCGAGGTAAAACAAAGAAGAATGATATTATACTCAAAACTAGTAAAATTTTTAACTCATATGCACATGTTTACATGCACATTATGAATCTTGTATTCATACTTTGGTGTTTGAGAAATACACAAATCGTAATTCAGAATTAGAATCTTGAAAGTATCATATTGTGTCTTGTACACATGACATGATTTACAACCTCAAGTGCTACACTCCTCAGGAGAAAAGTGACTTATGTATAGCATCCAAAAATCAACATGACCAGAAAGCAAATGTTGTTTTGTTTAGTTTAAGAAAAGCTTTGCCTAGCCTCCTAATTTTGGAAAATACTGGGAGAACATATGAATAAAAATATAAAATATATATTAGTGTTCTTCTGATATGTTTCACATTTTACATTAGATATAAAATAAGAAATGATGGATGTGTTAACAGGAATATTAATTAGAATTTCTCTGAGGAAAGATTGTAAAGTAAATGATCATAAATCTTGTGCATATAGACTACTCGTCCTATAATAAACAATAATAAAATGTTCATCTAAATTTAACATTTTCAGTTGCTTAAGTTTTGCTTGTATTCTATGAAATTGCGTATGTATTTGAAAAATATATCTTTCCATTCCAACATACCTGGTTCTAAATCAAGGTTCTACCACCAACTAGCATTGTGACATTGTGACCTTGGGCAGGTTAATAACATCTCTAAGCTCTCCATTTCTTCATCTGTAAACTGTGCATAATCATAGCACTTACCTCAGTGTTCTGGTGAAGATTAAAGATTAAATTAATTAGTAAATTAAATGCTTCATACAGTGACTGACATTTAATATGTGTCTGTGAAGATTACATTTTGTAATTATTATATGATTTAAAATATATCCAATGACACCATGTAGTTGAGGTTTAAGTATTATGGGTTAGACAATTATAGAGGGATATAATTGTACAGAATTTCTTTTTGGTGTTAAATTTCTGCATTAATTTGCTTATAAATAAGAATACAAAATGGTTTCTTCATGTTCTCTATACACATTCACAATCATCCAAATCTTGCAGACCTGGGGATTGTCTTATAGCCTAGAACATGTGTAGACTCTGTATTCACAAATATTTGACTTCTAGTTCCTGTTCTGGCAATTAATAGGTGTATGATGCATAAGTCACATATCCCATCTCTGACCTTCAATGGTCATTTGTAAAATACAGTCATTAATAGTTAACTGATAGGTTGTTTGGAATTACGGGTATGACAATGTCAAGAATATCCATGATTGACATAAAGCAGGTATAATACTGAATAAGTAATGTGTCCACATTTCCTTTTATTGCAATGTGTATTTGATCATTGTAGGCTTTTTTTTAAAATTACAATCTCTTTTAATTGAATAAATGTAAAAGAAAAGTAATTAGACAATAGTATGTGTAATATTTTTGACTGAAATTTTGCACTCACTGAATGGAGGAATATAATAAATAATTATAATAAATAATTCACTTAGGCCTAAAATAGTCATGTGCTATGATGTTGTTTATCAAATGTTATTTAATTCAATGTAGCAAATTTAATGACTACTATTTGCAAAACATCATGTTCAATGCTGGTCAGGGGGATGATACATGTAAATAAATTAATATAGTTCTGCTACTTAGTGATTTCAAATCCAGTGATTGAGAGAAACGTGAGTTCTAGATTAGCAGGAAAAGTGTATGAAGAGATGCATATTCAAAGTACTATGAGATTAAAGAGAAATTCCAGGTAAGGTGCCTAAATTTGCTCTTTCTTTGTAAACTTGAATCATTTGCCTTCATCACTTTGGTCTCAGACAGTTTTAAGGATTAATTAGTTGAGCTGAAGTTCTTCAAAAAGAAGAACTATGGAACATATGGTTTTCCTGAAATAAACATATCTTGCAAGTGTCTCTAGGTTGTCCTTTGAAAGTACAGCAAGTAAAAGAAAAGCAGAAATCGTGTTGTAAAGTAGAAGAGAAGCAGAGACCACCAAATAAGTCCCCAAGGGCCAGCTTTTGCATAGGAAATAAAAATTTCTATCCACTGGCAATGGTGATTTTTTTTTAAAAGAAAACAACCTGCTAGTCAGTCTCACAGCCACATCAATATCAGTCATTAGAACATTGATTGATTCTCTTCTGAAAACCATAAGAATCAGCATGCTGGATCAAAGTGGTCATATATTTGAATCTATAACTTTTTATTTATTACTGACAGAATTATATTTTCCTACCATGATTTTTTCTTCCGTGCCCTCTTTTTCTTTTCAAATTTTCCTTGCAAATTTATGTCCAAGGTGTATGTTCATTATTATACTTTCACTAGTGGCTTGTCTTAGATGCAACCATAGATGAACATCAATAGACATTGCAAAGAGCATTCACTTCTGGGATTTACTGTCATGCTGTAGGTTGTATAAAAGATAGTCACAATAACTCAAATATTTTTAGGCCAAAAGTAAGTGTATTATCTTTTTTCTGGAATTTTTAAATTGATATTCTTCATTGTATCTCCATACTTTAAGACACCCAGGTAAAACAACCGTGTATCTTATGCAGTATCTACCTTTCAACAGACAAGGCAGATGTTCTTCTGGGTAACGTATTTTGGCTCAGCCTTCCAACTTTCCTGTCCCCATAATTCAGCCCATTTTTATTAGTTTCTATCTGGCTCCTGACTCTTTGCTCCATCTGTCATTCCCAACTTGACTTTGCTCTCTCTCTCAAGGATGTGATGTAGACTCTCCTTACCACTATTTCCATTGAAGAATTAATTCATTAGGATTTCTTTGTAGGACTTTATACTACTAAGGGAAGACTTTGACATGCCTTGAGCTATGTATTTCCAAATGTAACATTTAGTCTCTTGCTAATGCTTTATTTTTCACCACATTCTATCCTGTTGGCATTGCTACATTCCACTTGTATGATATTGGTCAAGTTCCTAAATTTTTCAGTTCTTAATTTTTCCACTGATAAAATTTGTATAACAAGAATAATGGCTTCAGATGGAGTATTATGAGAAAATTATATATAATCATATTATAAATAATATATACATAAGGCACTTAGCTCAGTTCTTGGAACACAGGAAGAGTTCAATAATTGGCTGTAATTATTATTATTGATAATGGTAGCAATGTTGTTTTTATGAAATTGCCCCATAGTGCTCCTCTCCCTGTGTTCCCAATCTTGATAAATGGCCCCAATGTCCAAATAGTTTTTAGACCAGTATCCTGAATTATCATTGACACATCTCCACTCATTATATCCCACGTATAATCACTCAACACATTTTCTTGATTCTACTCCAACGTATCTCTTTCATTTCAACACATTTTCTCCATTTCTATGCATTGGTGTTGACTTTTAGTCTATGCATTGCCTGACTTTTAGTTCAACTTCCTTGAACTACTGCAACATCTCACTCATCTCCCCACATTTGTTTTGCATGCTTTACAATTCATTCCCATAATACAACTGGAGGGATTTTTCAAAAATTCAAATCTGATCATGTTACCTCTTTCTTAAAATGTGTCAATAGCATCTCATGACCTCTAATATGAAGTCTAAAATACTTGAAATGAGTTATAATGAAAGCCTAGTAGAATGTGCTCTTTGCCTCATTCCCGAGTGCCACTCATGTCCTCATTACCACCTTTGTACTCAAGCTTCAGCTTCACTGAACTTTTCTTATTTCCCCCAAATTTCCCCAGCCCCACTCCCACCTAAGGCCTTTACTCACACATTGCCTCTGCCGGGAAGGGACCTCTGAACTCCTGTTTCACTTGGCTAACTCTTGCTCTTCAGTTCTAGTGACTTTTCCCAGAGGCTTTTCTGATACCTTCCTCCCTCCCCATTCTATCCCCTGCTGACCTATTATTAAATCTTCTAGGATTTTATGCTTCTACACTACATTCTCTGCATTGTGTTCTCTTATTCAGGGTCTGGTCTTCTCTAACAAATTTTTACGTTCCTTGAGGACAGAGACGTTCACCATTTTGGTCCAAATATATAACCTAGATGAAAACATAGATATTTAGTAAATAATTGTTGAGTGAAATGAATGAACTATCCTGAGAGGATGATAGACTTTTTTAACCATTCAGAGCCAAACTCAAATCCCAGCCAGGCCACTTGCTAACTTTGTTAGCTTAAAAAAGCTGTAATTCTGTTCCGTTGAACAAGTTGTGTAGCCTTGGGATTTTTGTCAGGAAATTATGAGATAATTATACTCTCTTCATGATTGTTATGAAAGTTAAATGAGGAAACATATGTAAAGCACTTGACACAGAGTGCATTTGTTATAACCATTACTTCCTCTTTTTTATTTATATTTGAAGTTATCCTTCTGAGGTAGTAGCAGTAGTGTTGATTGGTGTAAAGCATTCATGCCATTTTATTGTATATTCTCTTATGACACACAGAAGATGATTTGTTCCCTCTTTTTGTCAATATTCTTTGAGTGATTGATGAGGAGCCATTTTAGTGTCCCTGGGAATGAAGGAATTACTACCCTTTTTTTGTTTTCTGGAATGAGTGTTCTCTTCTTTGCTATAACCTGGGGAGATGAAGTGATCTCATGGTTTAAAGTACCAGTAAAAAAAATCGTCCTTTTGCTGATTGATTTGAGGGGACTGCTTATGTGGTGCATTGGTGCTGACTCACCCTAGCAAAAAAAGAAAAAAAAGTGTTTCATTCTCATTTCCTCCTACTAATGTATGGCTGTGCTCATACTTTCTTATAAAGGTCTTTAAATTCATCAAGTATAAGCTCTAATGCAAATCTTGTGTATTTGCAAAATGTCTCTTACTTGATTTTTAAAGGTAAAACAGGGAAAAAAGGGTTGAAGAGGTGACTTCTGGTTTTAAGAATATTAAAATGCAGTCTTCACCAGCTGTCCGTTTTTAAATTAGATTTCACCTTTTCTTATGGGGCACTGTGTGTGTTGGCTAGAATTAGAGTAAGAATTTAAATGCTCAAAAGGCTTTGAAGTTAATTCTACGTTAAGAAACAGCTGAGAGGTTGAGTATGACACCATTTCTCCTTGAATTTGCAGTCAAGCAGATGTGCTTCTTTCAATCAGTCTGTACTATCATGAGATTAAAGAAAAAAAATTAGTTAATGACAGTTCAAATTCATTTTGTAGAGCAAAATTTTCTATATCAGCGGCTTGGGACGTTGAAGAATTGGATTTTTTTTCCCTCTCATTGTGTGTTTTTTTTGGTTGTTTTGTTTTGCTAATAAGTTAATTTGATACATTAAGGCTCACCTGCCTGAGAATTAGGAGCGGTGGGTTAGCATTAGCATTAGATCACTGACCAAAATACAAATGAGGAGAGAAATGTATTTTTTAAACATAGAGAAAAAACAACGTTTGACGTTTTAGATATTCAATTTCGTCTTTAGTTTTTAGTTTCCTAGGTATTCACTGTTGAAAAAAAAGCTGATCACAAATGGAACTTTTCCTGAGTTCTATTTTTTCACCTAAAACCCTAAAACATTCCGTTGCATTTATGTATCATTATCCACCTACTCTTTCATTTCTATTGTTTTCTTTCCTTTTTACAAATAAACCATCCTTATCAAATTCCATTTCTGTGTTTTCCTTGAACAGTTGACACATCCTACTTTCTTTTACAAACATTTTCCTTTTCTCTCAAATTTCAGTGCATCTGCAGGATCTCTGATTTTTATAGTTCATTAGAACAGGAAGCTCTATTATATAGGATAAAATTATATAATGCCTATATATACAAAATAATGAATTTCCCCTCATTATTCTCATAAAAGTAAAATATGTGGTATTATAAGTCAAAGTAAGTACTCCTCATTTACTTCCTGAAAATCTACAGTGAGGTCAAAGGAATTGAATTTAGGGAATAATTCCATAATGTGCATAAGTTAAGCAGACAACATGATTTCTGAGCCACATCCAGATTGGTGCCACTTCTCTTCCTTGCTGCATTTGAGAAAATAGCATGAAAACAGTTTAAACTATATAAGACGTAACTAATAAACAATGATTTCAAAAAACAAGGGTCTGGAAAACTCTAATGATTCCCGAGCACTAAGGGGAAAATGAGGTAGGATGTCACAAGAAAGCCACACTACATTTACCTTGTCAGCTGGTAAAGGTGATGCCCCAAACTGCATTACAGAGACTGTAATAACTGCAGGATGTTTCAAGGGTCATTTTGACAGGGAAAGTCCAGGGGGGAAGAAGGAAAATGAATACAAATAGATAAATTTTGTTAAGCCTTAAAATAGATGGTCATAAAATTTCCCATAGGGAATTTTTTAAAATATAGCAAGCTAGAAAGTATAAGTGGTCCTGAAGGAGTCTTATTTTTCCAGTTGAAGTGGCTGCTACTAATCTGAAACTTAACAGTATGTTGTGGGGTTATAAGAAATTAAATTTCTCTGGAGAATGAATAAATAATAGTGACATAAAAGTAGTTATGGTATCACATAGTTCGCATGCTGAAGAATGTCAAATAGTAAACATAGAATTCAGTTCCATCCCCCAAGATGAACACCTGTTAAGTGCCTGCTGCTGTGCCCGGCACAGCTATAGGTTCTCTGTTCTAACTATCTGGATACATATATGGAAGATGGATAGGGCAGAGGAAGAGATAAATTCTTTTTGTATATACAAGCAAAAAACACAAAAATTGTTTTGGAGCTTCTTCAGAATCACAAATATTAATATTACTTGATATTTTAAAATGAGAAAGAGTGTCAAAGTTTAGAAAAAACTTTAAGAAAGTTTTTTTCTGAAAGATAAGTGTTCCGATTTTATCATAGAGAGATGGTTGACTTATCTAACCTGCCCTTCTCTGTTTCCCCTCTTTGCTCCCTCTCTTCCTTTCTCTCTTTGTCTCTTCCTTCTAGCTTTCATTTTGAAGAATTTTTAAAATACTTTTCTCATCTTACAAAAATGAGTTGAATTTACAAAAGTAAAACATACATTGAGTGAGAGTTCATTTTAAATATAAATGAGAGAGATCAGAGATCATTTGAAAGCAAAATGGGTACTATTATACCACTGATACGCATCAGGTAGTAACTGTCTTTGTTCACAAAATGTGTCACTGGACAACATGGCATACTTTGGTGTCACAGAGGGTGTTGAAATGCTCTGCCATACACCAAATTGATAACTTTGAGAAAACAGTTTAACCTACCTGCATCTCAGTTTTCTCATTACTAGAGTAAACAAACCTACTTTTTAGCGTTATTATAGTAATCAAATAAAATTCGGTCAGTGTTGCATCATGCGTAGTGTCCCTCCAGTAGAAGGCACTCATGAAGTTCATAGTCATTTCCCTTTTACTTCGTGGAATCCAATGGAAATTGAGGAACAAGATGATTATGTAGCTCCCATTTTTAAAACAATAAATAGAAAAAAATTAATTTAAAGATATCAATTTTAATTATAAATCTTAGGGAAAAATATAAGAACTGTTTCCTTCTTTTATTTAAAAGATTTTGAGGAGCATAATGAACAAAGGATTAAAGCTGCAGTTTAAAACTGTAGTTATTTATTATTAAAGTAACCATTTTTATATTGGTTTTCAATGAAGGTTTAGGACAATTTATTGACATGTAACTCAGTTTAAGTCATATTTATGGTCATCTGAACTGATGTGGTGCATGCATGTTTTTGGTGATCTGACAATATAAATACAGGGTTCTTGATGTGGATTCCGTAGACAGGCAGCAGTGTCTGAGTTCTTTGAAAAAAATTCTGGCACCTGCTCACCTGCAATTTTCTGAGAATTTTCATTGTTTTTCTTGGTTTCTCAAAAAAGTCCTTTACATATGAAAGGACTAAAGCCAGTATAACAGACAAAAGAGCCAAGAGAAAAGAACAGTTCATAGATCTCTGTGGCTGCCTCTTCCAAATATTAGATAACTGATTTGTACAGTTAATACTTTGGGAGGAACTAAATAGGAGTTGATTCACGCTTGTGCTCCCTAAGATTCACTGAAGTTCCTTTATTCCATAAATAGCACAAAGCTTACAAATTAATTGCCAGGAATGAAGATACTCATAACCCTAATGTAGAAAATGAGAAGTTTACCTTTTGTTTTTGCTTCAAAAAGGCAGCTTTCTCCTACTCAGTCACCATCTATAGAATATCTTCAACAACTTAGATATTCTATAGAATATCTTCAACAGCTTAGGTAGGGAAGCTTTTCATGTTGGAAGGCTGCATTCATTTAGCTGAAATCAAACTTGGTTGCATATCAGAAATTTCAATTAGATATGTTTTAAAATGTATGTTATTTTGCCCAAATCTAACTACTATATACTTAATACTTTTAAAAAAAATGAAAACTATTTGTTCATTTTAAAGTTAACTGACGTTTTAATGACTTTTCTGTGTCTGCTTTTTGTTGGAAGGCATTTGAACATTTGGTTGCAGCACGGAGGTCCATAGTTTCAGTTGATTCTCTAGACAGATATCAGTCATTTGCGAGCTTAAGGGCATCTTGATTTGGGTTAGGTAGGACAATGTAAATTCACAACAATAAGTGGTTGAAAAGCAAGAAAGCATTTTTTAGGCATATTGCTAAAGGTATGAGTATTCTACTGCATTTTTGCATATTTCAATTGGATCTTTCTTAGTATCAGTGACTTAAAAATGTTATTTACTGAGAGCTCAATCAGTTCCATCTCTGGTTCTTTAGGTGCCTTGGTGATATCAACTAGATGAGGCTGAAATGCTAATTTGAGTGTGATACCATGATTCTCAAAGTCAGTGAACCTTTCATTGTATTTTCCAATTAATAGGTCTATAACAACTGTGTATTCTTCAAATGATTTGCATATATCATCCTATTCATCAATGACCTTTGCTAACTGGGAAAAATGTTCACCTGAAATTTCCTTCCTTTTGGCTTGGATTTCAGCCAAATATCATAGTTTTTGCTATGCAAAGTAATATTCAAGTCAAAGCTTTTCTTTTCTTTCTTTCTTTTTTTTTTTTAAAAAAGAACTTTAAGTGTTTGTGCCTACATAAGTAATGTCCTTTATTTCATTGTCAAAGTTCTATGTGGAAAAATACTGAGAAGATCATCTTAACCTAAAGAAATTCAAAGACAGGTTCTACATCCTGGTCTCCACTATAAAAGAACCCAATTTTGCCTCTGAGAATGTTTGCTTTGAAGAAATACTGCTTCTAAATGTCAGCCAAAATGAGCTAACTACAAAATGGAGCTGAATGAATTGATTTGATGAATAGATTATTTGGAATTATATATTTGAATTTTGGAAATTATATGTCCAATCAAAAAATAACTTTTGTTGTAATAGCTTCCTTAGCTCATAGCGCATTTATTTCTTAATGCCACTCCTGGACCATTCAGTTCACCCACTATTTAGAGAGAACCTACCTGCGCCCAGGCAGGTACCAGCTTCTAGAGATTCAGAGACAAGTAAGAACCGACTTCTCTGTATGACTCACAGAGCCGCAAAGACGTGAGGCATGTTTACAACTAATTATAATGCACAGGGACGAAGGGTTATGATGGAGATACTGCTAAGAGAACATAAATGAGGGAACAATATATTTTGGTGGAGGTGAGGAAGATGTATTTGCTGAAGAGAGAACAGAAATAAGGGGGAGATTTGTCAGCTCTGAGGGAAGATAGAGGAAGAGTATTCAGGGGTTTTAGACACTGGTTGTATTTTAAGCTAGGAGATCAATGATGGATGAGTAGAAACTTTACTCTGGAGCAATTTTTTAAAAAGTTTTTTTTAGGATTGACAACCTGTAAGAAAATGATCTGTAGTAAAAAATTTGTTTCTATTCCTCAGACTCTACTTAAAGTAATATTTTTCAGAGTTGAATGTTTTACTTTTATTATCTCCTTTAATAGTAGCAACAACCCTTTAGGTAAGAGTTGTTAGCTTTATTTTAGAGATGAATAAATAGCTTCAGAGTGAATGAACAAATGATTCAGTTTTCACAGTTCATCACCACCAATGGTCTACCTGATTGAATTAAATGTAAGAGAGGAACAGATAGAAATGAAGAGACTAATTATTGCATTGATAGAAAAGGAGAATTGTATGTGTGCTGTTTCCTTTGAGGTCCTGAACAAATTAGTTAATATTTTGTGTGTAATATAATGCTGAAAATACCAGATCTTAATGACCACATATTCTATTTATGCTATAATAAGCTTTTATTATATTATAAATGCCAATAAAATTGGTAAAGAATTACTTCTCTTTCTATTTTTAACCAGAGAACACAAATAAATTACTTTTAATAATATCTATTCTTTTCCTCAGGCTTTTCTTTCTTGATGAAGGGTCAGGAGGAAATTGATCTGTGGGAGAAAAGTGCCACCTTGAAAAGTGAATTGAGACTTCTCACTCATAGAAACCGTAGAATCTACAACCTTGACCAATCCACGGCAATCAAAGTGGATCTCCCAAGAGAAAGCACTGTTAAGAAAATTCCTGAAAGACTTTTGTGTGTTCTTGAATCAAAACCTTGATGAGATTAAAAACTTTTTACTCCAATTCTAGGACCTCAATTGTGAACAATTTTGGCCTCTCTAGGGTAAAGTACTTTAAAGCAACTAGTGATTCCAACATTTATTTCCAGTGGTATTGGTAAGGGACTCAGGCAAAAAATTTGTTTGACTTTCCTCTTTTTTACTTGAGCCAAGGCACTTTTGGGAACCCAATCAATGAATTAATGCTTCTAAATTTTTGCTTTGCCCCTGAGATATTTTATAGCCATGGGCAAAAAGAAAAAATGTGCTCTTCCAGACCACAAGTGATAAATGGAGAAAATAGTGCCTCCCTCCCCTTGTGGGAGCTGTAGTAATCATTTAATGTGTGCAACATGCTAAATGTTGTCATTACAATGCAGTATTGGATTTCTTTGCTGTACACTGGAGCAGAATATTGAACAATAATAAGATAGAATGGCTTTTTAGACAGCCTGTGTTCAAGCCACTGATAATTATGAAATTATGCCAGATGACCTTGTTTTATTCTCCAACCACTTCCTAAAGAGTCTTGGGATATAAAATGTTTGAGTGGGAAAAGCACTAATGGACAGAAAGAGCAAGTGTAGTCATTACTCTAGGGAATGACATAGTTCAACAACTTCATGCACTTTTCAGAAATGATTAGAGTCATAACTAACAGTGGTACTAGTTCTGCTTTGGAAATATAGTAGCTATCCGCTTTTATAACATAGTATATAGTTAAGTCATATAATTTTACTGCAATCTTCTAATGTAAGTTCTTACTCTTAGCATTGAAAGGAACAACTGGCCAGTAGTGCATTTTTTAGAACAGCAAGATGAAACAGAAGCTTCCTATAAGATCTGCATTCCTATATTATAGATGATGAATCAAAATGTCTTTAGGGTAATGATTTTATTACAATAATTTATTATAAACATTATATTATAATATCTTTATTGATTCACTATAACATCCTTGGTTCTTTGGAAATCCTCCCTCTCCCACTATTCAATCAAAATATCTGATGCACTTTTTTCAGGGCCTATGAAAACACTAAATATTGTAAAGAATGACTGTTAGCATGTCTATGGAGTCTCATTTGTGTACAGATTCTTTCAATGGAATACAATCAGGGACAATGATTTAATAAACATATTAGGGTTAACCAGTTATTCTAGGATTTCAGTATTGAATTATTCTTTAACTGTGGGTAGTATTTAATCACATTTTACCAGGCATTTTTAAACATCTGTTCTCTCAGAAAGAATATATAATCTGTGTAATCAATTATTCCTAAATTTCTGTTCAGTGTGCTTCTATCTAATGATCTACCAGGACTATGATTTTTCTTTAATGACTAAGATTTATATTCTATAAATATTAATCAAATTTTTTACTTGGTAATACAATATTTTCAAAAGTTTAATGAGAAATTTATACACATACATTTTTCATTTTATTTTATAAATTAATGTTTCCTAATTCTATAACATAAGGAAAAACACCTCTTAGTATTTAAAATCGAAAGCAATCACCATTTTCATAAACCTTGAACCTGTAGTTTAGAATTCACACGTTTCAAAGAAAGGAAACAGAGCTAGTGAGGGCCTAATTATGAAAGTCAGTAACTTTTATTCATGGTGACTATTCTTTTGTGGATCAAAAAAGCTACCCTTATTTGAATCGTTTGGGAAAAATCCAAGTAGTACCTTTAAAAAAAAAAAACAAGCATTTTCATTAAACTTTCAGATAACTCATTAATTCGCTAACTTTTTTGTGCATACATCATGTACATTATTCTAGATACATATTTTTTTAGTATTTAAGGGTGCCAGCTTAAAAACCAGCTATTATTTACCAGGAATTTGCTTCAGCTCTCCATTTTGCAGTTTTCTTGTGTAAGAGAAATTACATCTGCTTCACAGGGTTTTTCTGAGTATCAAATGCATAAATGCATGTAAAATGCATACATTTTAGATATTATTAATTGCTACATTCTTATTTAATCCTCACAATAAGCCTGTTGGGTAGTTGCTATTATTCCATTTTACAAGGAGCCACAGTGTCCTGAATTACACATCTGATAAAGTAGCAGAATTCAGATTAACCCTCAGATCAGTCTGAATCCAAAAATCATGTTCTTTTCACTACATTGATGAGAGAACATTTCAGGCAAAATAAATATTGTGAGCAAAAGCATGTTGGTATTGGAATGAGAATGTTTTATGGTGGTATACTGAGAAATTAACCTTTCTTGATTGTAGAGTTGTGGGTAGTTAAATAATATTGAGAAGTTGTACAGCCAGTTTAGAGAATATCTTAAAAGACAGGCTTTAGAATTTGGGATTGTTGAGGTTGATATTTGAAGGCATTGATAATGTTTAGATATATTTTATGGTGACAGAAAGAAGGTAAATTGGTTTGGAAAGGGATATGATTAGCAAGAGAAGTGAGGATGACTTTACAAGAATTTAGATGTGTGATCACACAGCCAGACCCAAATGACATCAGACAATGAAACCATGTCCAGAATGTCCTAGCTGTTTCACAGAAACAAATGATTTGTTGATATGTGGATAGACTATGACAGATGATGAAGAGAAAGTAAGTTACTATCTAACCTGGGTGATTGGCTTCATTCACTTAGTAAACAAACCAAAATTGAACACCTGCTATGTGTCTTCCATTGTATTTGGTCCCATGGAGTCTGTGGTAGAACTAGAACTTGAAGTCTGGGGTGGTGTTTTACAAAGTTCCTTACTCTTAATCTTACTATCCTGTCTCTAACCTATGAATGGCAGCATGTTTAGCTCTTTTTATTCTCATTGTGGAGATGAGGAGAATAAGGCTTAAAGATGCCGCAAGTTGCCTTAGCAATAAATAGAGGAATCATTACTAAAATTCAAGACCTTTGAAATTTGTTTTAAATTTTATTATTACTAAATACTTCTATAGTTCTTTCAGTATACATATTAATATCTCTGAAAAATTATTTTCTTACTTAAGGTCAGGCTGTGCCATATGTCTGATGATAGTAGTTCTATTTGCTTTGCATTTGTGTGTGCCTTATGCTTGTGTGTACAGTGTGTGTGTATGTGTGTGTGTACGCGTGTGTGCTATCAAGCTAGGCTTGAGCAGGGCAGGGGAGCCATAATTTCCTCCTCTTTCACAGTGGAACCTCTCAATTTTTCAGAGGAGAGGCCTGAATTAGAGAAATCACATGCTTCTAATGCCTCTGCTGAATACTTCTGATCCTGGAGAACTGATTTTTGTTCTCCAGCAATGATTTAAAGAATAATTTATCACAAAAATTAAATAGATTGCACTGTAAAAATCACATAATTACTCCTATAAAACTACAGATGAAAGCATGCATAGAAAATTATAGTGTAAAGTTTTTAATTAGCTTCTGATTAGCTGTAAGCTTATGTTTTAAATGTAGCATGCAGTACCTTCTAACAAGTAGGCATAAATTAAATAGCCACCAATATGTATGTGGCAAAATTTTTAATATCACAACTACTAGGGATTTTTGCTAGCATACTTTTGATATTTTTTACTTTAAAGGAGGGTGGATTCTGCAGACTTGGGGTATCAATCACATAATTATTAGAATGCCAAAATATTCTTTCAGAACTTGAGTGATAATCTTTACCCAGCTGGCATTGTGGTTGGTGATTTGTTCATCTCTTAAAAAATGCCTAGATTCTCTTTCAAATCTGAGATCCTTATCTGATTTCACTTTTGTTCTTACTTTTCACAGGAGACCTGTCTCTCCAGTTGAAGGAAATGCTAGCCTTAGAATCATAGCAAAACTAAGCCTTCTTTTTCCTATTTTGTTTTTGTCTAATCTATGTTCCAGGTGTTACAGTTACGAATTGGAAACATAATTTGTGTTAGAGTCATAGTATTTTTGAACTATATTTAGTTACTTTAGTTTGCTGAGCTACCTTGGAAAAGTCATTTAAGCTCTCCAGCTTTTTAATGAGTAAAATTAGAATGTTAAATGATCTTTATATTTAATGTCAAATCAAACAAATCATGTTCCTATATTCATTCCATTTTTGAAGGTTTTTGGCACCTAGGTTCTTTCAATAATATTTTGGAAATGAAAACTTTTTTTTAATTTATGGTTGACACACAATAATTGTACATATTTATGGGGTAAAATGTGATATTTCTATGCATTAAATTGTGTAATGATCAAATCAGGGTAATTAGCATATCCAGCACCTTAAGTATTTACCATTTCTTTATGATGAGAACATTCAAAAACCTCTCTTCTAGCTATTTTGAATGCTATAATATGCATTATTGTACTGCATATTATAGTAGTGATCCTACTATGCAGTAGACCACAAGAATATATTTCTCCTAATTAACTGTAGATTTATTAGTACCTATTGACCAATCTATTAACAAGTGTTTTTAAAAAAAGAACCCATCAATATTCCAACATGAAGAAAAACAATGAATTTGCTTTCCATTTATGCAAATTGGGTTGTTAATTTTGTAAGCATCTAGGATATGTCTGAATTAGACTTTGGATCTCTGAGTAAAATATCAGGAAATTCTTAAGCTTACCCAGAGTTCAATAATAATTAGACCCAATCCCTAGACACCACAACTGGGCAATGGTAATTATTTGTATTTTTGTTTATGTTAGGATTAATGGAAAATGGAACTGGCAAACAAAGTTCAAGAGTGTATATCATTGTATGTTTTCAAAAGAGACTTTCCTTGGAGACTATAACTGACCTTGGATACATTATAGGAGCCAATGTAAAGTTATTACTCATTGCAAATGCCAAATGTAAATTAACATATAAGTGTATTTTTTGCCTGGACATTATAAATATGGCTACAATTGCCACTGCCCCCCCCAAAAGGAAGAAACAAAGAATCATTAGATATAATTTTTAAACTTGGTTTTTAATGTTTTATTATCAATTAAATAAAAACACAACTTAAAATATAGGCAGTTTTGTACTTTATACAGTACAATCCTTCTGGGGAGACGTGGAAATTTTACTATCTGGTGCCACGTGGGGTTGTTCTGTCCTAGGAGGAGGGTCCTTAAGAAATGGGGAAGAAAGGAGTAAAAGTAAATTCCTTTGTTATTGTCACCCTTGCCCTCTCTTTCCAAGGAACCACCTCCAGTTCTTAGTAATTTCTTTCATCGTGGGGAAATGGAGAGAAAGCAAATGCAGGAGGAAGAGAGTATATGGAGAGAGGGAAGCTGGGGTAACTAGGACAGAATGAGAAGCAAATGTAATTTTTACCACCTCTTTACTAAAGGGCTTGCATTGGCTGTGCGCCTCCTTTCCCTGGCAAGCTTCAGCTGCTTCTGCCCCTTATGTGTCTTTCGTTATCTCTAATAAAGAGGTAGAGGAGAAGGGATGAGGAGAAGCTGGAAGGTGGAGAAAAGATAAGGGGCTGGAGGCGAAGGGCAAACTCTAATTTAGATTTTCTTGAAAGTCCCAAGACTGCCACTTCTTCCCTTTGTCTACGCCACTTCATCTCAGAAGGCTGAAGATTGCCTTTAAGTGGGGAGGAAAAGAAAGGGGAACCTGGATACAGAAAGCTCTACTGTCCGTTACTATCCACTGTTCTTCACTTATTTCCCCTGTCTTGTCTGACACCTTGCCTAGACCAAGGGCCCCTTACCCTTAAGCTTCCAATAGCCCTATATGAGCTTTACAGTGTTCTTTACTCTGTGAAATTGTAAGCAAAGTTTGGGTGTCTTTGAAGGTTTTGGGCAGGGAGGGTCCACAGAGCTTCTCAGATCTTTAGATATACCCTGGATTCAGCCTAATCTAAGTCACCTGTGCTTTTTTTTAATGCTCTTTCTTCGCTTCATCAACCCTTTCCTTGCTTGCATGGGCTCTTCTGAAAACTTAACCACCATGTGCACAATGTTCTTTACATTGGAAAAATGCCTACAAATGATATGCAAAGAAAGTTTCCCCGATAAATCATTTCAAGATTGGAGGCAACCTATAATACTCATTAGAATAAAATAGTAGGGAAATCAAATGCTAAATTGAGATTATATGTATTTTCCCCTACCCACACACACAAAGAATTTTGGAAAAGAAAAGAAAATTAAATCCTTCATTTGTGATCTTGATGCATACGAACTAAATATTTGAATGCCTACAAAGGGCTGGTTTGCTGTGTGTTCTTGGGACCACACAACTCATATCCTTTGTACATTCCCCATGACTGAGTAAATATTAACAGACAATCTTAAAATTAGAACCTGAAGGGTTTTGACCTAAATATTTTCCAGGGTTAAAAGGCCCTTCTGACAAAACAATGATCCTCATAAGGTTTAAGGAAGCCAGAAACAATAAAGTCTAAAAAGAAAATCATGCATCATCAAGAGTTTTCTTTCTGTCTTTTAACTGTAATTCTCACTCTCATGTCTCTGAACCACTGATTTGAAAAGATTTTTCTAAAAGTTCATCTTTCTAAGATATTGAAATATTCCTGTTTTCTGGCACTAGAGAAGATTACTTGAGTACCCTATAAATATTTTAAAAATACTATATAAAATGAATATATAATAGATAAATCTAGTAATATATACAAACATCCTTATTTAATTTTCTGCTAATCTCAATAATGAGGAAATTAGATATTGAACATAGTTCAAGGAATAGACATTATAGTATAGACTTCTAGTAAGTATTTCAGAATTACTACTTTTAAAAGGTATTTCAAGGAACATTGTGTTTAAATATCTCTTAATAAGTCCACTATTTGTCTCTCCTGTAGAAACATGGTAGATGTGTGGACCATTATGCAAAGCAACAGTGGACTAATTACTAGTGTCTGAAATAGCTAACCAAAAAAAAATTATAACTAAAAAATTCCAGGCATGGAATAGCACCTGTAATTCTAGCTACTCTGGAGGCTGAGGAGAAATTGCTTGAGTCCAGGAGTTTGAGGCTGCAGTGAGCTGTGATTGTGCCACTACACTTCAGTCTAGGAGACAGAGGGAAACCCCATCTCTAAAACAACAACCAAAGCAACCTAAAAAGGAGTAGTTAAATGTTATTGTGAGTGTAAACAGGAAAACAAGGTGGCGCTACATGCACTAGAGTTGGTCACCACACTGGAATTGGTATAAATAAGCCCTTAAGAAAGGAAGATATGAATCTTTAATCTTTATGACTTGGTAGCTTAAATTTCTCCATTTATCTTCAATATAACCTTCACACTGGGCACAAAAGAAATACTCTCAATGAATTTGTGTTAATATTCTGGTTCATTAAAAGAATTAAACTTAATGTCATCCATTAAAACCTATAGTTAGAATTTATAATCTATGCTTTCATATCATGCCTGGGTTCAGATAATAAACATTAAACCAACATTTTAAATTGTTTAAAACTATAATTCTGTCTGCAAAAATCCTCTATTTTGCTTTTTAAAACTTAATATTAGGTTTCAACCATACTTTCTGCCATCCTTCTTTTGGTTGCCACATCAGTAGACTCAGAATAAAAGTATCTGCCCAAAGCAAATTCACCGCTGTTCACTGTCAAACAGAGATTCCCAAGAAACCAAACAGAAAAGGAATAAAAATGAGAGGCATATTTTATTAAATGTCTTCTACACCTGCTTCCTTTATCTTTTAAACGTATTTGCCAAAGACTGTTGGATATCCTGAATTTTTTTAAGCCACTACTTAAGCTATAAGCTAACAGTTATTCTGTAACTGCATCGAACATTTCTTTCATATATTAAATTATTAAAGATAATGGCATAGTATAAAAAAAGTAATGTTCCATGTATAGGGGATCTCCATGAAAGCTTTTCAGCTGAAGAAAGGTTATAGTTGCTAAGCAGATTGGTTATGTATTAAGCTAGCACAGTAAACAAAAAGAGTATTTAAACAGCTGGTATCTCTCTGACCCTACCATTAATCTTCTATAGAGAGAGTGTGACAAGAAGTGATATTAAACAATAATTTTAGAAAATGTAAATGAGACCAATGGATTATGCAATTTGCATTTATTTTCAAAATTATATTAAAATAGCATGCAACTATTCATTTAAAAGCATTTTAGAATTAAAATTAATTGTTTTCACCTACAAAATTTATTTTATTTTTCAGAATGAGATGTTCTTTATTATTGATCTACATTCAATTAGCAATCTGTTAAAATTCATTTCTACGTAGTACTGTTTGGGAAATTGAAATTTTTTGAATTTTTTAAATTGTGCTTGAAAGTTCAAGAGAATCTAATTAGGTAATGAAAGTTAAAATGCACAAATCAATGATATATCAACAAAAAAGTTGTGTTTAACCAATTCTATACAACTTTAAATCTATGCAGTAGACAATGATAATTTTAACACATACTTTATTTACACATATTTTCATAGAAGCTATGTGCTTAAATAAAAATTTAATTTTAGGATATTTTTAAATTTATAGAAAAGTTGTAAAGCTAGTACAGAGTTTCCTATTATTAACCAATTTCTCCTATTAATAACATCTTACATCTGTGGTACATTTGTCACAATTAATGAGCCAATATTGATACATTATTATCAATTAAAATGTATACATTTTTTCAGATTTTTTACCTAGTGTCCTTTTACTGGAACATTTGGATACCCCATTATATTTAGTTATTATGTCTCTTTAATTTATTTTTGGCTGTGACTTTACTTTTTTTTTATCATCTTGACAGTTTGAGGAGTTAATTTGTTTGATGTTTTTCTCATGATGATATTGGAATTGGAGTTTTACAGTTTTTGGAGGAAAACTACAGAGGCAAAATGCTATTCTCATAACATTCTATCCACAGTACATACAATCAACATGATTTATTACTGTTGATGTTAACCTTGATCACCTGGCTAAGTTGGTGCTCATTATGTTTCTCCACTGTAAAGTTACTCTTTTTTTCCTATTTTCATTCCTGTGGTCTTTGGCAGGAAGTCACTATGCAAAACTCACATGTAAGGCCATAGCATGTGAAGCCCACACCTCATATTTCAGAAGCTGTGCTATCTAATGAGGGAATATTTATGCTCTACCTCCTTGAACATGGGTTATCTACTTAAAGTATTTGGAATTACTCTGCCTGGGAGATTTATCTATTTTCTTCCATTTAAAAATTTATTTAATCATTTATTTCTGTCAGTGTGGATTCATGGATATTTATTTTATACTTTGGGTTATAATCCATTACTACTACTTTGTTGATCGTGTTGCTCAAATAGTTCCAAACATTATCTTTTGAACTACTTACTTATATTTGGAAGTTCCTAGCACAATGCTAGAACCATAGTAGATTTTACTGATAACTTAATGTGAACCTAAATGTATTAATATGCTCATGGGCTATTTTCTAATTGAGACATAGAAATGCATTTTATTAAGCTGCACTTGATCTCTAATTGCAGATCTCCACTTACACCTTTAGAAAGAAAAAAATGAAAGGAGACATAATATATACCTTAGTAGAGGTTGCCACAGTAATGTGACATTATATACAACAACCAAATGTAGCAGCAAACAACAGTAAACATTTATTTAGCTCATGAGTCTGTGGGAACCACAGATCTCGGCTAAGTTTGGCTGGATTTGGATTTGGACTTACTCATATGTGTATATGGCAGGTGTGAGCTGGTGGGACACTAGTCAGGGGGAGTCAGCTGGAGCTAGTGATGCCTCAGAAGGAATAACTGGAGCAACTCGGTCTTGGTCCATGATTGCCTCTTATCACGAAAGAGTACAGCCTGAGAATGTTCTCACGGTGACAGCCAAGGGCAAGAGTGTGCAGAAATGTATAAGTTCTTTCTTCAAGCCTCTTGTAGCACATCATTCCAGTGGCCAAGCAGGGAATAAGGTGAGCTCAAATTCAAGAACTGGGGACATTAACTGTGCCTCCTTAGTGAGAGAACTGCAAAGTCACATGGCAAATGTAGTGTCTATAAGAAAAAGTAAAGAATAGGGACCATTAAAGCAATCAATCTACTATGCATAACTGTGCAAGGGAAAAATGTCTAAGCTCTCATGGGTGTGTGTTTATTGTTTTTGAAATAAGTTTTCACTCTGTTTTTGTTATGAATTATGACAGTGAGTGGAAGTGCAGCATTATCATTAACTATGTCATATTTCAGAAGCTATTCTTTCTAAACTGACTACCAAATCATTTAAAAGTATAAGATAGTAATTTAGTTTTCAATTCTGCACACATCTTAGATCATGATGAAATCTTATTGAACAAATGCTTTTTAACAGGGCTATGTTTCCAATTGAATGAGGATTTCATGCAGCAAAACTTGAAGTGTAATAAAGAACAGGTATGTAAAAGAAAAAAATCAGCTAAGCCTATAAATCTTCTCCACGTACATTTATGCCAGAATTAGACATATGAATAATCTATTCTTGGAGAATATTCCATAAAGCATAAACTCTTACTTATAATGAGGTCTCCATGGAAATGCTCTTTCGAATAGAGTTATTGACAATTGTAAAATATACAACATGCAAATTTGTTGTTTTAGGGTTTGTTTAAATTAAGCCTTTAAGAATTAATGCATATCAAATTCTCCTTTTTTCTGTAAAAAATGCAAATAAAATAAACCGAAATAAGTCATTTTTTTCTTAAAGCATTTGAAAATAATGTATGAGATATAATTAAACATAAACTTCAATGTCTGTATTTCATCTTCTAAATTCAGTCCTGAAGGAAGCAGTTTATATTACACTTATCATAAAAAGCTGCTTATGTTTGAGGTAGCACTTCGTAGTGAGAAGGGTTTCAGCTTCAGATCTGGGGAGACCTGGGTAGAAATTCTGATTCTCTCTTTTGTAAAATTGTTTTCGAAGTTTTTTTAACCTCTGTGAGCCTCAATTTCCTTATCTGTGAAAAGGAAGCAATATATCTATTTCATATGATTTTTAATGAGAATTAAAAGTTACATAAAGTGTCAAATTTAGCACAATGCTTCACACATAACAAGATCCTTACTAATATTTTGATATCACTTCCTTCAAATATATACACTTTTACATTTACTTGCTTAATACCTTATTCCCAGCAGTTGTCTTTTGCATACTAGAAAGCAAAATGCATATTAGAAAGGAAATTGTCCTGCAGAGCCTGAGAAAAATAAATGACTGGCACAAACCAGTATATTATTACAAGGATTTATACACACTCTTGTTCTAATCATATTCTCTTAAACTGAACAGGAGTGCACATTAACCAGCTTGATATAACCAATTTTCCCAGCTAATATTAACATTAAAAAGATTTTCAAGTATATTAAGCTGAAGAATTTTGTTCAGAATGCTTGAAGAAACGGCCACATAATAAAACAAAACAGGATTGCAAATATTAAACTTTAATTTAAATGTCACTTGTTTCTCCTTTTAGAGACAATGAAAACTCTTGCTTATGGCTATAATAATCAGGCTACAATGTGTGATAAACTTCTAATAACAGTTCTTAATTTAATTCTTCTGCTATCGCCAGATGCTTGTCAAAAGATCTCCTAGATGATGCCAAGTCCTTGATGCTGAAGTTAGTAAAGGAGAAACAGGCCCAATCGATAAATCAATGTTCAGTGTGCAGTTTTCCAATCAGAATTTTCCTTGGTTCAAGTAAACATGCTGGTAATCCAGCCAAAAAGTATTTTACTACAAGATCCTGAATACCGTATTGCATAGAATCCATGAGTAAGAGTTACATCCAAGCCAGTAAATTTTTCCTTTACTTCTTTGGGATGATGCTAAATAGCTAAATAGCACTTAGCTTTGCTTCCATCACCTGAAGAAATACATGCACACTCCCAGACGAGCTGACACACTGAACACTGGATTATAGATGGTGTATTTAAGTTTTGTGATGGACATCCAATGAGCTGGTCAGAGTGAATCTACCAATTAAAGCCTTTATACCACTGCAAAGAAGTACTTCTGAATCTGTTGCCAGGAAGAATACTGGTGAAAAGAACAACTTAGGTATTTCTTTGTACTCCTAATCCATCCTCCCCAAATCACTTACTTCATTGTCCTACCAAGGGGACATATGGAAAGGTCCTAATTATAAGACTGTCTGGTCTGAAAACATAAGACTAAGATGCCCTTGAGATTAAGAATTCCTTATGATTCATAAAAACTTAAAAATCTTGTCTATTCTCCCCATGAAGTGCCATTTTAAATTCCTTAGTATTTATGGAATTAATAATATGTTGCATTAACACAAACCCTTTCATCTGAGGACTTCAAAGCACTTTTTATTTGTCACATGTTATGGTTGTTTAGTATGGCTCTAAATTGTTTTGTGATTGATATTGGAGGGAGAAAACATTAAGAAAAGCAAAGGATAATTTTGGGGAAAATTTCAAATACATAAGATTTAATCTCAACTAATTGTCTTAGTTTTCTATAGCCTATGGTAAATTAGAATGAAATGTGCTATGTGCTTTCACTTAAAATTTAGCTTTGCTAACATCTGTTTCTTTTAAATTAGATTTTAATTTAAAATGGCTTGTCCTTATTTCAAAAATATATTACAGAGAATATTTTGTCTCAGATTTTGGGTTTCTTTCACTAAAAATCTTACATATTAATATATGTAAATATATTCTACATTGGCCTTTTTATCCTCTTGGGTAATTACTAAAGTAATTCATAGACCTGTTCTTACTGGTAAGTAGGGATAAATTAAATTTGTCAGGACACTAAAGCAGCATTAGATAAATTATTCTCCATTGACCTAAAAGAGAGTTAATTTTGTAGAAATGAAGTGGTTTATTTCTTAACTCTTGTTTAAGTTCACATTGGAATTTTGAGGGTGCCCATGAAGCCATTGTTTAGTGAGCTTTTACTTAGTAGAGCACACATGAACTTTCTTGTCGTTCCTCCCAGTGATAATGCATGTATGTGGAAACTGTGAACCAGTTTTCTGCCTGCAAATGGAATTCTAAACTTAAATAATACTTTAAAAGCAAGTGTTCAGAAAGAAGTTATAATGTGAAAATAAGTAAAATCGTAGTATTCTTTGCTGTACTATAGTCTTTGCCTCTGTAGTGATCTGGCATTGGGCAAGTCCCTAACTTTTTCAACTCTGAGATGAAGGCTTGAATGTTAGTGATTCCTAAGGTCATTTTATGCTTCTATGAGATTTAATAAATTGTAATTCTTTCTAAAATATGAATTGTTTACCAAAAAAAAATGATTAATTATAACTTACCTCAGTTCTACAGTCAGCAGTGCTGAAACAACCAGTGAGTGACAAGACACAGAAGGAAAAACATATCTCCTGGAGTTGTTAACAGCAAAATAAATGCCACTCTTTCTCCTTCTGAATTTTAATCTGAGTAAATAAAAAGAGGAAACACTGCTAGACATTTCTGAGCTGGCTATCGCCGTTTTGCTCCCATTGTTATCAGATGACTCAATGTCCACATGGTGCTACTCATTTCTATTAATAATCTATATAGGGACATAAGCAATTGATGCAATGGTATTGGAGGGTGTATTTGTTATGACTTTTTCAGTAGCAAGTAACAGGAATCTATCGCAAACTGCATTATATAAAAATGAAATTTATTGGGTCACGTAAGTTCCAATTATGGGTTAGGACTGGCTGTAGTCCTGGCATCCAGGCTTATATGATGCCAAGAAACACATCACACCATTGTTTGGCTTGTTTTCCATTGTTTTGACTTCGTTTGAACAATTTCTTGACATGGTGTTTTAGGATGGCAGGGATTATAATTCACTCACTCAGCAACTTTATTACAAGTATCTTCTTTTAAAAAATTAGTTCAAGCAAAAGTTCTTTAACTGAGTCTCCTTGGCCTGGGGTAGCTCATGTGCCCATCTGAACCAATCAAATGGTTCAAAGGGATGGACTCTGCCTATTGCCCAAATCAAGTATGTGCTCATCTCTGGAGCTTGGCAGTGTTGGGGATGGCAATGAGGTCAACCTGCCTGAACTGCACAGGTTGAATACTGGGAAGGTGTGATGACACAATCACAATCGGGTTGCTGTTCCCAGAAGGGTGAAGGACTCCTGGATTGGCACAAGCAGTCGATATCCACTCCAAAGGAGAGCCAAAGAGGAAGAAAAGGAGAGTCAGAAAGAGAAGTATCATTCTTTCAACAACTGTATTATGAATGTTACTATGTGTCCTATATGCTGAAGACACAGAAATGAAGAAAATAGACAAAAATAATCTCTGTCCTTGTGTAGCTTAGTCTGATAGGAGAGACAGAGTATGTGCTGACCTCTGGCAAAATATTGGTGTAATGTACTTCATGATATGGGAATCATGTGGATTCAAATTTGATTCAGACTGTATTTGCTTGATTAGTTTATTTCTCACTTCCACGCACTGTAATTTTGAGGATGCTCAAGTTGCTAAGGATTTTTGTTTTATTCTCCTTGCAAATAATTGTTGCTTATAACAGTTATAAATCTCTGAAAATGGCATCACAGAATTTTTACCTATATCATGTAAGTAATATTTGCTTATTTTTTATTAGTAAAAAGATTAATTATTTTATATACCTTTTAGAGAACTCTTCAGCTATTTTTATAAGCCTTTCCCAATTTCTGAAATATTAAGTGTTTCTATGGTAATACTATGACTTCATGGCAGAAATATGATTAGTTTAATTTTTCTATACCCTCTACCCGTCCTTCACCTCCTCAGAGTATATACTGGGGCAAGGAAAATTTTAAAAGATTATTCCTTAGTATTCCTGTTATTACCTAGAATGATTTTTTTTCTCCTTTACTGAAATAATAAAAACAAAATGATTTTTTTAAAAAAAAATCCTAGGTGCTTTGTAAAGGAAATGCTGGCTAGTTCATAAATTTTAAAACATTAGGACATTGCATCCACAATAGTTAATAAGAAAGAAAAGCTTAATGCATAAAGACATTCTGATTAATTCAACTATATTACGTGAATCCTTTGGTAGGTAGCCGGTAGGCAAATCTAATTAGCTGTAATATTTAAGGGACTCTCCTAAAAGGTATATCATCTTCCTGAAATAATAAGTTCTTCCTGCATCTGATTTTACATTTTTTCCTCCAAAAGAAGAAAAAGGATATAAATTAATGTAGGAAAGCTTTTCTTTTAAAATCTACAGCAAAATTCATTGCAATGGTAGTAAACTCCTTTTTAAATTATGAATGAATACAAAATACCGTACAAAAACTATTCTATACAAATTAGAAGCAACTTATTTTTACAGCTGCAAATATTAAGAGGTTCCTAAACTCTCATGTTTAATAGTAGGAATATGTATATTTTTATCAGTCTTAAATTTAGGGTATTTTTGAATTTTAAAAGAAAAAGTGTAGCCCAAACTCAAAGCTTATTTGTAAATAAATAAATCTGCAAAACTACTCCTTCCATAATGTAAAATCAACTTGAAAGCATGAATTTGCTCTTTGCTGCCCATTCTTAGCCTTTGTTATCTAAATATTCTGTCATATCTGTCATGTGAGCCTTCTTAAAGTATGGGCTTGATATTCCAATTACTGATCTCCTACTATTGAGTGTGATGGAGAATCCTTAATTTTTCATAGATTGGTCTAGGATTAACTTAACATGCTTGCTTTTTTCATAATTCCCTCATATTGCTGTACATAATACATTATGATGGGCATTTTACTTACCCATCGCTATAAACGATGGACACAAATAATTTTATTTTTAAAATGTTAATCAAACTTCAAAAGTCACTCAGAAAAACATAAAACATCTCTATAATTCAATAACATTTATTTGGTACCTACTAGGGAGGATTTGATCTACAAATGTAAAAAAAACTGTTTCATCATGTAATAGATATCAAAATTATATAGTAATGAATTTGTTTAATTATTATACAAACATTTCATTAGCTATGTAGGCTTTATTATTTTACTGAAATTCTCAATACTTGAATGTTATATTAAGTGTTACTGGCAAGTGTTGATTAATGACAAAAACGTCAAACTCTGTCCCTATAATGGAGCAGTCTCGTAGCTAAAGATACTCTAGACGAAGATATACAAAAGTAATGTCACAGTACTATGGACCAAGTATATGGAATTGGGATATTATATGATGATTGCAAAATAGGTGAAAGTCTGCGCAGCCTTAGACAGTGAGTGAGTAGTTAAATGTTGGAAGCAGAGACTATGACTTTCGAGTGGCTAATAGCTCGGGAAACCAGTTAGAAAGTTAGGATAAGCGGCAGGGGGGTTGCATTTCTCAGCAGTCAGGAGCCAAAGAATTTTAGAATTATTAATTCACAGGGAGAAGTTGTAAGCAGGTCTCAGAGTTTCTATTTAATTACTTAAAGTATAAGCATATATTGAGTACAAAGTCTTGTAGTGGCGATAACACAGACTGTATTGGAATCCCAGAGCAGTCATTATGTGAATGGCTTGTGCCATGCCTCAGTTTTGTTATCAACAAAGATAGAAAACAAAACAAAGCAAAACATCTTATATGTTGATATTTTCATATATAGAAAATCATACTGCATGTTCCTGCTACACGGTAACTGCTAAACAAATTATAGTTGCTATGATATGGATAAAGAAATTATCTAATTCTAAAATGAGCTTCTGATCAGTTGGGAAGAAAGTCACAGTAAATAATACAAATGAATGGAACAGGGATGTGAAGAATTTGGGATCCGTGTGCAATTGTAAAGTTCTTGCATTCTCAAATGGCAAATTGAAGCAAATGTTGCTCTGGAATCTGAAAGGTTAGGTGCGCTGAGATCAGGATACAGGCGTTCAGAGAGCGGAATGAATCCAATGCCAAGGCAAAGGGAGTAACTCCTACAGCCTACTTTATATTTCTGAAGGAGTCTTTCCAGACTGAAGGTCAAGACAAAAAGTATAGTCATTTTATGGAGAGCAGAATCCCTGTGGCTGCAGAGACTATTGTACTTGTTGTGGTGGTTATTACTGTCGTTGTTGTTGATGTTTGGCTAGAATGTAAGAGGATAAGGGTGCTTACGGAGATACTTTCTTTTCCACTCTATGAGTATTATCAAAAATAAGGCTAATAACTGTAAATAAATAAATTAGCATATGAATTATTTATTATATAATCTAATTTAAATATTTATTAAATAATTGTCACATTATTTACCATAATAATATAAATTATCATTCTAATGTTATAATATATTTTTCTTAAATCATATGTGCTATCTTTGTGCCATAACAGTGATTCTTTTTGATTTTGAGGTTTTTTAAAAATAAAATTGTGTGAAAATTTCTAGCAGAAATTGACGAACAGTTTGCCTTCTTTTTGTTAGTTTTTTCTTTACTTTTTTTCACTCTGATACATCAACGTAAGGATAATGCATATCAATAATTGCTGTTTTAAAAGTAAATAAGAAATGTAAAAAGAAATTAAAGTTTTCATGAGTGAAAGCTAATGAAAGTAACATAAATTAAAATAAAACTAGATTGCCTTAAATAGGTAACACCAGTTCTTCTAATTCTTTTTCCAAAAAAGATGGAAAGAAATAAATGAATAAAAATAAATTACATTTTACTTGTTAACACTTAAAAATTTTAACACTAAAGTCAAATATTTTTTAAATGTAAGATTTTATATGACATTATTTTGTATTCTGAAAATAAAATTATTTTACTTATTTCTTTGCAGTAAACGTCTTAATTTCTAAAGATTATTTAGACACACAGTATAATTTCTTTTCTATGGGAAAAACATTAGTTTTGCACCATCCACTTGACAATATGTGAATGAAGGCCATTTAGTATTTCCAGGAGCTGTACTAATCAATGAACACTAAAGTGTTCAGGCTAAAACTCTTGAGGAGAAAAAGAGAAGACAAATTCAGAACTAGAGAAAGCCTGTTGGGATAGTTTGGCTGGGGAGATAGGAAGGACTAGCAACTGAGTCAAATGGGAGGCAGGGAAGTCAGAACATGAAACAGGAAGGGAAAGCTTCTCCTAGGAGGTATCATTTGTTGAATAATTTTAAAGTTAAGAGCAAAATATTTATTGATTATCTACTGCCCATTCTAGAGTAGTACAGAGGGTCTTTTGAGATTTATTTTATTTTGCTTAAATTTTGAGGTTGTGACGAAACAGGAGCGAGATGGGTTGGGAGAAAACTTCCCCAGTTATAATTTCTCAAACACAAGAGCTGGAGAGTATCTCTGTTACAGCCCCGCCTCAGGACTAAGCTCAGGGGCCTGCAAATGGGAAACTTTCAATTAAAAAAAAAAAAATGTTAGTGTAGTGCTTGGCAGTCTTTAAAGAGTTGCTGAGTTTTCCTGACCTCTTATCTCCAACATGCCCTAGGGAAGATGTTAGCAAAGAGCAATAGGTCCACCACCTCTTGTTCCTAATCAAGATCCATTTATGTTAATAATCCCCTTTTTAAAAGCAAGTCAGACAGGAAATTTAAGTAGATTCACACCTCTATGTAAATTACCTCCATCAGATAACCAACAAATTGCTTTTCTTGTTATGCTACCTGCAATCTCTGGCCTGAGGATATTTTTTTCAGGCAGTGGAGGACAGGTGTGAGTTTCTTTGGGAGTCCTGACCCTTCAGGTCTTGGTGAACCTGCTCAGGAAACAGAATGAGGGCAGGGAAACAAGAAAGAAAGGTGAAAGTAAAGCAGAAAGAAATCACTGAAAAGAAACTTGCTCTGATTTTTATTTTTACCTAGGGTATTTCTGTGAGTTAGAACATCCTTCCAGGAACATTTACGGTAAGTTGCTAATGCCTAAGCTAATGTAAAATAATAAGACCTGACTTTATGACTTGGTCCTGCACATCAATCATAATCACTTGGTTATGAACAGAGCATTTGCCAAAGATCCATGACACACTGTGACAAAGCAAGAATAAACGAAAATATGTATATGACTTTTCTTGTGGGTTTATAATTTATTTCTTTTAGCTTTGAAGCAAGTAATTGATTCAGTTTTTCATGTTTCTACATCTTATTTAACCATGGTAACTAAATGGTCTCAACAGTGCGGTTGCTACCATGCTGAAGTTCCAGGGTCAGTGTCTATGGCAATGCATTGAATCAGGTTTCTGCTCCCATTTTCACAAAAGGGAGGAATGACTAGATGAGAACATTGCCACTTTATTCATTATGTATAGCTCATTAGTTCCCTTGTCAACCTTCCTTTGCTTTTAATCAATTGAAAGAAAAAGCCTTCACAGATTTTCAGTAGGAAACATATGGAGCTCATCAGTAATGTGTGAACCTATATTTAAAGGTGCAGCTGACCTTGAGTATGCATCCTTCCCAAGTTACCGTCTGTAAATCCTGTGATCAATACATGAAATAGTATTCCACTCCCTTCATGACTCACCTTCAAATGTCTGTTTTTCCCACATATTATCTAAGCTTCTGTGAAACGTTTTTTCCCCTGTAACAGGCTCCAATCCTCTTTATAAGTTTCATAAAAGAAGGGCTTAGCATTCCTCCTCTACACTGAGATATTACTATAAAAGAATGAGTTGACAAGATTGTACTTTAAGAAATTCAGCTCTACTTAAATATCTAAATGAATGCTGCATCTTTCCAAGCAGTCACCCTGAGTGGCAATACATTTATTCCAAGAATATTACCTTTGCATATGGGTTATTGCTGCTATTCCTTTGAAAAGGCGTTTAGAATCTATTTTTGAGCTTTGAAAAAATAATCTATCGTCAGCTTTAAAATAATAACCGAGAGTATTTAACACACATCACTGCATTTTCTTTTTTCTGTATTATATTTGTAAATTTACTGGGAAGATTAAAAGATTGGAGTAGGTTTGCTGCTGGGTTTAAGACTGAATGAGATTTTATATTATTAAATGGGATTAGAATGTGACCAGAACCAATCTAGCTTGTGCCTTTATACCTCTTTTAGTCCCTCAGGTTTGAGGTATTATGGCACTCTTCGGGCCTTCCTACCTCTTAGAGACACTATGGGCTTAAGTATTAATAGAATAAATTTTATTATTTTTAAAATGTATTAAGGCATTGCAGGATGTTGGCCAAGGGAATTTTTATAGTTATTTATTCTACTTTAAGTGAATAATTAAAATACCTTTTCACTTTGTTCCTTAGGATAAGTGAGAAAAATATCAATTATTTGAGAGAAAAAGATTTAAAAACGAGAGAGAGAGAGGGTTACTCTTACAAAAGTGAGTAAATTCCAAGTTTTCAGATTGGAAGAGGGACTTAATATATCAAAGTGTATCATTATATGAAGTAGAAATTACACAGTTTAATAAAAAATGGTTCTTTCAACTTTAAAGATTTTTTTATTATTCCTGTTTGAATGCAACCTCTCTAAGATATCACGTATTTCATTAACATGTTATATGTACTATTTGGAAACAGAAACTGAAACATCCTCTGTTTAATCTCTGATCCTCACAGGAGGGGTAGCATATGTCCCAAAGAGCTCAGCTATGATCCTTAGCAGCATTTTACTCGAACTGCATTTCTATCTCCCCAACTTCCTCTGCATCTTGAAATGCCTCCTCCCGGGTCCCTCCAGTTCCACTGTGCTGAAAACCAAATGTGCAATGTGAAGTGTGTCTGAGTGGAGTATGTTATGCAAGTGAACCTTCTAGAAGCTGAAAAAATATTGAGAAACAATGAATTAAATCATAGCTACCTAAAAGACAATGAGTATTAATAAGAATTATACATTTAATACTTCAATATTAAAAAAACATAATGAGGGTTTTTTTTCCTAAAATAATGGATTTTTTTTAAACCAGGAAAAATATATCCAATTTAAAATGGTTTCTTTTGAAAGTATAATAAAACATATAAATGTAGGCCCATCTTAAACACTGGAAAAATGTAAAACTAAATTTCTTTGCTATTTAAAAAGATGTAGACAGGTTTCAAATGGTTCTGCATATAAACTTGCTGACATGCATAATTTCAGATCAGGCTAGTTATAGCTTTCATTCTTTGAACTAAATTCAAAACTCTCTTACTTTCACAGTATTAGAGAGGTGAATCAAATACTTCTTTAATGCCCATTTTCATTCAATCCACACTCAATTTTGGAAGACTGCTGTCACAATGCAAAAAAAACACAGACTGAACTTTTAATAATGTTTCTGATATGACAAAGAAAATCTGAGCTAATTTTATAGCACAGTCTAAGCGACAAACTCATGTTATACCTTTCAAATAAAAGTAAACTACCTTTAGTTTCTTAAAGGTCCCTTTAAAAAAGTACTGTTAGCACAGCATGATATGTCCATTATAGAGCAAGAAATACCTCTTTTTATAATGCGTTCAAAATAGAGTTTTTCGTTTCATTTTACAATGGTACTACAATATATTTTTTATAGATAAGCAAAAATATTGACCAAACATAATATAAAATCAATTCAAAAGGCCTCAAAACACATCCTAAAATTTTTTCCAAAGATGAAAACAATTTAAAATGTCATGACTATTGAAATCAGAGCCCTCTGGTCTGCAAAGTGATCGTCTTTACAGTTAGGACCAAAATACTGAATAATATTATTTTAGCTTATACTTGCCTTTAGAGAATATTCATGTTATTTATCTCCCTACTTTTGTATATCTTTTTTAAACTAAGCAATTAATGAGTTAAACAATCACTGATACAGTTTTACATGATAATAAATCATGGCACGAACCTGAGTTCTCTTAACAAATCTGAACAGTGACTTTTCCTGTGAGAATATCGAAAGCAACCCAAGAAAGAATTTATATACATATCTTAATATATAGATATATAAGTATGTTTATATTTAGTGGCTCATACATTCCAAGTGCAACTGGAGATAATCAACAGTTCATTTGATGTATAATATATAAAACAAATTATGTAAGTGAACTTCATTTATCTTAGTGTATAAGATAATAATGATATTTATAATGAGCTTAAAGAACAGCAACAATAAAATTGGAGAAAGTAATATCAAAGACTTCAAATGAATCAAGTTGTTCTACCATATGATTTCTGAACATTTAGATGCATATGATTTCTAAATATTCATATTATTACTGGTAACTAACAAATGAACAAGTAATTATCAAGAAAACAATCTCATTTACAATAGCTACCAAAAAATTGTAAAATAATCAGGAATAAATTTAACCAAAGAGGTGAAAGATCTCTATACTGAAACTTTACACTGAAACTATAAAACATTGATTTAAAAAATTGAAGATATAAATAAATGGAAAGATATTACATGCTCATGAATTGGGATAATTAATATTTTTAAAATATACATAATAAAAGATATCTACAGATTCAATGCCATCCCTATCAATACACAATTAAGTTCTATTTATCACAGAACCTCTGCATTAGGTTCTGTGATAGTCTTCACAGAAACAGAAAAAAAAATCTTAAAATTTGTATGAAACCACAAAATATCCCCAGTATCCAAAGAAATCTTCATCATAAAGAACAAAGCTAGAGGCATCACACTATCAGACTTGAAAATATACTATAAAGCTATAGTAACCAAAATAGGAGGATACTGGCATTAAAATAATCAATGGAACCCAATAGATAACACAAATAAATCCATAAACTTATAGCCAACTGATTTTGACAAAGGTGCTAAGTATACATGATGAAGAAAGGACAGTCCTTCAATAAATGGTGCTGGGGAAACTTGATATCCACCTGCAGGAGAATAAAGCTAGGTTTCTTATCTCTCACTGTGGATAAAAACCATCTCAAAATGTAGTAAAGACTTTAAAGTAAGATAAGAAACAGTAAAACTACTATAAGAAAACATAGGGGAAATTCTTCATGACATTGATCTGGGCAAAGATTTTTTGGATAAGACACCAAAACACAGGCAACAAAAGAAAAATTAGAAAAATGGGATTATATCAAACTAAAACCTTCTGCATAGCAAAGGAAATAATATAGTGCAAAAAACAACAGAGTGGGAGAAAATATTTGCAAACTATGCATCTGACAGGGAGTTAATAAGGAACTCAAACAACTCAATAGCAAAAAAAAAAAAATAGGTAATTTTATGAAATAAATGGGCAAAAATCCCTGAATAGACATTTCTCAAAAGAAGCCATACAAATGGCCAATAAAAATGCTCAACATCACTAATCATCAGGTAAAAGCAAATCTAAACTGCAATGAGATGTCACCTCACCCCAATTATAATAGCTATCATCAAAAAGACAAAAGATAAATGCTGACACAGATGTGAAGAAAGGGAAACTCCTCATATGCTATTGGTAGAAATGTGAATTAATATAGCTAACATGAAAAACAGTATGGAAATTCCTCACAAAATTAAAAATGGAACTGCCATATGATTCAGCAATCCCATTACTGGGTATATATCCAAAGGAAATGAAATCAGTATGTCAAAAAGACAGCTGCACTTCCATGTTTATTGCAGCTCTGCTCACAATAGCCAAGGTATGGAATCAATCTAGGTGTTCTTCAACAACTGAATAAAGAAATGTGGTACGTGGTATACATATACAATGGAGTGTGCTATTCAGCCATAAAAAAGAATGAAATTCTGTCATTTACGGCAACTTGGACAATCCTGGAGGACATTATGTTGACTAGAATAAGTCAAGCACAGAAGGACACTGCATGATCTCGCTCAAATGTGGAACCAAAAAAGTTGATCTCATAGAAGTAGAGAGTAGAACAGTAGCTACCAGAGGCTGGGAAGGAGAATGGATGGGGAAAAATTGGTCAACAGGTACAAAATTGCAATTAGGAGGAACAAGTTCTGTTGTTCTATTGCACAGTGGGGTGACTACGTTTAACAATATTGTACTGTATTATATATTTTAAAATAGCTAGAAAAGAGAATTTTGAATGTTCTTTCCACAAAGAAATGCCAAATATATGAGGTGATGGATATTCTAAATATCTTGATTTGCTTTTTATAGAATGTATACATGTATCAAAATGTCAGTCATACTGCACCCCATAAATATTCACTATTATTATGTGTCAATTACACACAAAATCAACAAATAATCTTGTGATACTAATATAGAGCTATCTATGTTTCTTGACATGTAAAAGATACTATATATTATACGTTAAACCCTTTAAATTTAAAACATGTTAAATATTAAAATCGGTATATCCTAGAAGCTAAAATAATATTTGGAAGAATTAGCTAAAAAGGAAAAATGACAACAAATAGTACTTCAGCAGAAGTGGATTTCAGAACTTTAAAAAGACAATAGTTTTAAAGGTAAATCACTGCCTGTTCTATTAAAAGGGAGAAACATTTATGTTTGTAGTTTTAAAAATATAATTCTGATAACTGTAGTATGTTTTTGTCAAGTGCTTTGCTTTTGTTATCAGTATTGGTATTGACAGTGGAATGAGGTTCAGTCTTCCTTCATGACATTGTTATCAATGTACACATAAATAGAATGAAAGGCTTTATTTATTTTTCTTATTCTAATGTTCTATGGAGTAGACCAAAGAATATGAGGAGAAAGATGTTAAATGTTTGGTAATTCCGACTATGTTGTTTTCATATAGATCATTAGATTTCTGCAATTGGATGTGTTTTACACGAACCCATGAATCCTTGATGGATAGACAACTTCCGCACCAATAAAAATGTTGGGATTATGTATTGTGGAGATTTTTTTAGAAGAGTAGTTAAAGTTCATCTGAAGCTGAACTGTAAATATTTCAGTAAAGTCGTGAGATCATTTTGGTCTTAGAGGCCTGCTTTGTCTGTTCAATTTAAACCAATTTTCTTACATAGATTTTTTACCACATTTCCATCTTTATAAAAGCTTTATGATAGCATCTTATATACTGAAAGAAATAATTTATAAAACATTGCAGAGTATAAGATTATTGGCCAGTTAGTGACTGATCTGAAATTCCTTTAGGCTAAAATTTTTTAATCTAAAAGAAAAAATTTAAATTCCTTTAAATTAGAAGAAAAATGTCACTTGCATTTTTTAGTCTCCATTAAGGGGAAAAAAAAAAAAGCACTCTAGTAATCTCCTGAATCTCTTTTGAGCCAACAGCTCTATAACATCTTGCCTCTACACGTGATACTGCCTTTCTAGCCAATTCCAACTCAGAGTGATGAGTAACCATGGCTCCATCCAATTTTCCACATGACATCCATGGAAGCAGAGGTATTAATGGGACCTCTCTCCTGGAGAGCTTTCCCTTAGGTAGAGCTTAAATTTCTGTAAAAAAGTCACTGACACATGAATCCAATCAGGACTCTGCATTAGGACTAGAAGCTGCCAGGGTTCGCATGCTGACAAGGCAATGTTTCTTATCTCTGGGACTGTATGCCCTTCCCCCACAAAGCTCTGCTCCTCCAGGCTGGCAGGGATCTCGCCTCTGGACAAGGGGGTGACAGACCCCCTTTGAAGATGAGCATCCACAGGCACAGAGAGCAGACTCTCGCTATTCATTGAGCTGCACAGCTGTGGCAACTGGATCTTACCCGGATGTCAACAGTGGGGGCAGGGCTTCACTTTAGGCGAAAAGGAAGACAGTTTGAGCACAAATGAACCGCTTTACACTCTTTCAATTTGTCTTTCCCCAGATGCCATGAGAATTAAGATCCACCCTTTATTTTACTGAAATTTCATAGTTGTAAAGTGGCTATCTTTGTAGGTTCACATGAAAAAAATAATAACTGTTTCCATACTGCAAAAGATACATTTGCCTAATTGCATATGAATACTTTGATGGATCTTTGGCATGTTCTCTCTTATTAAACCCTGGGTTCCGTATAAAATAGTTTCTTGATGATTCATCTTCAGTGCTATCGTATGCTCCGCTTAACTGCAGGTTGTGCAGGATGACAATTTATTGATTCAATGGATTTTTTCACCTTTCTGTTAACAAAACGTTTGCATAGTTAATGAATAAGCTGTTCAGATCTTGAAGGAATACAGGCATGTTCTCCAGGCATTTTTAGAGTGACATGAAAGAGAATCTATAGCAGGTAGCTGTTTCCGGCGATGCAAAACTGAAAACACACATAAAGAGTTAACTCAACTGTATAAATGAATATGCTAATCAGTGCATAATTTATCTCTGAAGAAACATATTTATTGTGTCCGCTATTTGATTAGATGGCTTCAATGTTCAATTAATCAGTTACCTTTCAATATCCTTCCTGAGAGCTGCTTAATTAATCTGTTGCACTACAATCCTATTCATTCTCGCCATCCCTCTCCCTGTTTCAAATGACAAAACCCAGGAACTGTGCCACATAAAGACTTTATGTCAATGTCAAGTGAAGGTTGATAAGTGGCTGGCTTCTTTTTCTTTATTAGGTTAATCAAACCAATCAGCCTTATAGGATTTACATTTGTCAGAAAATTTTAACGGGTTGAAACTAATGAGAAATAGAGGAGAAAAACCACCAAAAGAAGGGTGGCACAGTTTATATACCTCAACAACAATATACCACTTTCATTAAGCAGATTGTTTTCTCTTCTTTTTCCAAATGATAAATTTAAAATGTACTGCTAATTAAACTCAAACTAGTCTATTATGCTACACTGCCACATCCCTTATTAACAAGTGAAGCACGATAGGTACCTGTGTCTTTGAATCAAAAAGTATGTTACCTCCTGGGCACTGTTTATTTCTTCTCTAAGTGCTTTTATTTCAATAACAGTTCCATGAACATTTGCCAGTTTGAAGGTGCTCTGTACATTAACATAGAGTAGGCATTCCAAGAAATGGTCGAGAAACACCACTAATTAAACCACAGGTTCGTGGGCTCTTTTTCTTCTTATCTGTTTCCTGAGCTTACAATCTCTCTCTTCTCTTCTCTTTCCTTCCTTTTTTTGTTTTTTTGTTTTTTACTATTATTGACTGAGACACCCTATTGGTCCCCAGTATTACTCCCCTTTGCTGTCCAGAAGCTGAGACATTTTGGTAGACGTTGCAGCCAGATCTCATACCATCTCCTTTTCCTTCTTAATGTCCTAGGCCAACTTTCATGTGCCAGCACGACCTTACACAGACACACTTGGCATTCTAACAGCGATTTAAAATACTTTGAGTCAATCGTTTGTTATCCCAAATACCTTCTAAAATAAAATGCCCACGAAAACATAAGATGATGTTTCATTAATTTTATAGGTGCCAGAAAACTAATAGTAATACTAATAATCTTCATATACTTCAGTACTTTTAATTTGCCAGGAACAATTTTAAATCTGATGTATTTATTATTTTATTTAATCTTATCTTCAAATGTCCCTATGTGCTATTATTTTACTCATTACATACAATGGAGACTGAGGCACTGGGAAATTAAATAACTTGCTTGAGAGGACACACCTACCTTCTTTAAAAGGAGATAAGATTATATTTATAATTTTTGAAACTATAATTTGGAAAACTCTAGAACTTTTTTCTTCTTTTCTTTCTTTCTTTCTTTCTTTCTTTCTTTCTTTCTTTCTTTCTTTGTTTCTTTCTTTCTTTCTTTCTTTCTTTCTTTCAGAGACAGGGTCTTGTAGGCTGAAGTGCAGTGGCACAATCATAGCTTACTGTAACCTTGAACCCCAGGCTCAAGCAATCCTCCTGCTTCAGCCTCCCAAGTAGCTGGGACTATAGGCATGCACCACCACACCCAGTGAATTTTTTATTTTTTTATTTTTTGTGGAGACATGGTCTTGCTATGTTGCCCAGGCTGATCTCGAACTCCTGGCCTCATGCGACCCTTTCACCTTTTTCACAAAATGTACAAAATTAGCCATTTAAAAATCATCTGAGTATTTAAAGATGTTTTTCTATATAGAACATACAAAGTTTAAACTTTTCTTAATGATTTGGGGTGATCCTCATGAATATTAATTACACACTGATGCTCTCAGGGGCTATTTCAGGCATTTAGAATTACTTGCCATTGTTGGAAATAATGTTACTATCTCCGTGACCCTTCTCATTCTCCATAACAGTTATTCATTTGTATTCTGCCTTATACTAAAGGATGTCATGTTCCTTAAATCTAAATCTTAAAAAAAAAAAAACTAATGCTAAGAAAATGAGGAAATCAGCTCACAAATAAATTAAGTAAAGTCATTAAGATGAATCTGGGGATGATATTATTACACAAGTGTGTGTTATGAGGTGCTGTCCATTTGGTGGAGGAAGGCACATGTAACTAGCAGCCCCCCAAAACAGAGAGATATCATATGTGCTGCAATGTCCATGTTCAAAGGTACAGAAGAATTAGAACTATTTCTGGTACTAAGCAAAATTCCCCAGTGTCTTCTCGGCTTTCAGCTCTGTGTTCTGCCTGGAATGTGCTTTCACCACTCCTCACTTGGCTAACTCTTCTTGAACGCTGCTCAGAAATCCCTCATCCATTTCCTGAGTGACATTGTTAGGTGCTTCTCCTCTGTTGTGCTGTCATTTGAGACATATTACCGTCATTGCACTTATGACTTTGCATTATAATTGTTTGTTTAGCTCTCTTTTTCCTCCGTGGTTTTTAAAGCTCCTTAATGGCAGTGGCTGTGTTTTATTCATCCTTGTATCTCCAAAAATCTAGCATAGTATCAGGAAAATTATAGATAACCAATAAATACAACTTAGATGAATGAAAGTGTATTGGTAATGTGCTGAAAACCTCATAAACAAAATGCTCATTATAAATTTAAAAAAATAGTTTCTTAGAGCTATTTTTGTAGCCTTTCTTATTGTACACTCAGTTCAGGACAAAAAAAAAAAACAAAACAAAAAACAACCACCGTTACAGTTGAACCAACACAGTACAACCCAACACCTGCAATTAGGGGACTCAATCAATCCAGAGATATAGAAGGATGGATGGACTACAAATGATTATAAGACTTTAGGAAGTTACTATTTCAACCAAATGCTTAATATATGTTAAGCAATAATGAGCTCAGTGTTACTTTAATGTACCTTGAGGAAAGTGATTATAAGTTACTCCTTTAAGTATGGAACCATGTACTTTACCGTCAGTGGAACTGAGTATACCATTGACTTTCGTAAGGAAGCCAGGCGTATACCTTTATGTGGGCCAAGGGAGGATCCTACTCCAGCATGTAGAGAAATGTTAAATGTCATTAATCATGCCAGAAATAAAGATTTCTCTAGTTGGTTGTTTTGTTTTTGTTTTGTTTTGTTTTGTCTCTTTCTTTGATTAAGCTATTAGATATCCCTTCTTACTACTCTCTGAATACTTACCTACTCAAAAATTTACCCTTCTAGTTTTGGTTGGATTGGCAAACTAGATAGTTAAGCTTATTTTAAAATTATCTAAATAAAAATTGCACACCTTATATAGGTACCTGAGGACATTCTGATGAGTTCATACTCATATAATAGTTAAAGTGGATAATAAACCTGCTTTTCTTCCTGGAATCCTTATCCTGATGGAGAGCACCACCAGGTACTCAATTATCCAAACTGCAAATCCGAAAAATGTCTTTAGTTTTGAGCTCCCTGTTACCACTTCATAAACAGTCACACAACGAGCTACATCATTCTACCTCTGAGAAAGCTCTGCTCCAGTTTTTTACTATCCCTTTATTTGGGGGCTCATCTTATCCTACATGGAATATTGCAGGAACACCCTGTCTTGTCTCTCTACCATTAGTCTCAACACCTCCAATCCAACCTTTACACTCACCTCTTGGAAATTTTTCCTAAATGTAAATCTTTCTATAAATACCTCATACCTTTAGGATAGAAAGATAAATGTCTTACTCACTCAATTATTCACACAAACTTATAATACCTGTTATGTTTCAGATACTGTACTGGGTGCTTAACAACACATACAAAAGTTTTCCAGGACTGTGTGTCTTCCCTGCTTTATGTCCTCGCTTCCCCCAGTCAGATCCTGTGGGTACACTCATCATCTGGAACTACAAACTCTTCCAGCATGTAGAGTGTTCTCTCACACTTCCAAACCTCTCCATATCCTAGTGCTTCAGCATGAAATACTCTCCTCACCTCACTCTTCTAGACTCATCTGCTTCTCTGTAAGGACTTTCTTGTCACTCCTGCCCATCCTTGAGCAGAGATAGAAACTTTCTTTTTGGTGGTCATACAGCCATGTTTTATGTACTTAGTTGATACCATGATGCTGGTGACTATTTGTCCTTGAATTATTTTCTTAATAGGTGTTTATCTTGTGTCATTGACAAATAGTGGATGTTCAGTTAATGTCTACTGAAGAAATTACTGATTTATTCCCTGCCTGCTTTAGGTGGGCAGTAAATTGATGGCACTACCGTGGTCTAAGCCTTGTTGTGTGTCATGCTTATTTGTAAAATTGCCTTCTACTTTCCCTTCTAATTAGATGGCAAGCCCCTGAAGCTCAGGGAGTTACCTCCTGATTGATATCTAATAAAAGGCTTTGTCCGTAGTAAGTACTCAATCCATAATTGTTGGATTGAATTTTGAAAGCACTGCAACAAATTTCCCTCTAGTTTGTTTGAACTTCCAAAATGATGACTTCACTGCTGTGTGATCATTAAAGGTGTATAAAGAAGGAATTGAAGAACTACCTAGAGAAATCTTTCTCCTCTTAGTTCCTGCTCATCCCTGGCTTCTTACGCACTCTGATTGGCTTATCATTAGGCTTGGAGAGAGAAGGAACACATATGGTGGGAGAGAAAGCGGTACCAGGCAGTAGGAGCTCCAGACAAACAAAAAGTAAATTGTACTTTTTGATGGCAGAAAAGAACAGAAAAAAGAAAATATTGGAAACATTAATTCAAGAAGTATCTTGGGTGAGAGGAAGCAGAATCAGAATAGTGTTGGGGGAAGGAAGCAGTCAAAGTGAGGCAGGTTTGACAGTGTGTGGTACTCTCTCTGGTATGACTAATTGAGAATTGATTGAGCATGCAGAAAGGTTATGTTTTATTAAGGGAAACCTTTTTTCCCTTTTGTCATTATGAAATCCGCTCTTCTGCAGATGTTATTCCCTTCCCATACTAAACCCTCATTAATTTATAATTCACCACATTGCTTTAAAAGTGCTGCACAGATTTCCTGTTTCTCTCACATGCAGTGCTTCTAATAGAGAAAGTCAAGTAGGATATAGGTTGAAATGCTGCTTGTCTTGAGGGCCGGGTGCCAGACTTGCTGGTGCCAAAACATTTCACCAATTGTCTCTTAGATCATTGTAAATGTTTCAAAGTGCGATTTTGCAGGCTCCATGAAAGTGAATTTGGGCTCTAAAACTACTCTTTCACTATTGACTGTAAATTGTCTCTGGTTTTTGAAATCTGGAGTCAAAGCAGAATGGTCTCCTGGTAGGACTCTGTTAATTTTGAAGGCAAGGACTCTCATAGAGGGGCACACTTTCATCAAATGCAGATTCTGAGGGCAGAGGCAATAGAAACGAAGAGAAGGAAATGAATACTCCCTACCCGCATCCTAATTCTACTCTCTGCCAGTAAATTTAACAGAGCTTGGAAATATTGAATACAGAGATGTAGAAAAAGAACTCAAAATAGCTTTTCAATTTTTAATTGCCCAGTACACCATTAGTAAAGATAGGAATTAAAGAGGGAGTAATTTTCACATTCCTTTTCATTGAATTCCACTTTACTCATCTACGGGAAACAGGAGGATAGATTGACAATTTAGATAGACATTTTAAAATTCAAATATCTTCAATATAAAGAGTTACATAAGAGATATACAGATGGAGGTCTCAGATCTTTTTAGAAACTTCAAGTAAATTGCAGAGTGTGTATGTGTCTGTGTGTCTGTGTGTGTTTTGAGGGGGAGGAACTACTATGGAATATCATGCAAGAGTTAAAATCTCACACATCCCACAGGTTCCAGACAAAGAACATAAATTAAAGCAAGCCAGGTTGGGACTGATAGGAATATGTGCCTAGACTAAAGGAGCAGTAGCTATTCAGTTCTGGTTGATTAGTGCCAAACAAGAATGCAGGCCCAGTTTGATCAAATTTTGTATTTTTCTAAAAGAAAATAGGTAACTATTTTTATTCACTCAATCTCACTTGAATATCTACAACTAACTAAAAATTGAAATTTTGTGATATTCAAATAAAACACATATATGGTACAAATTAAACTCCATAGGCTACAAGTTTGAGACTTCTGTGTTAGAATCTTATTGGGGGGAAAAAAAGAAATATAACATGTTAAGAAATATGGGAGTAGTATTAGCCATTACATAGTTAGATGTCCAAATAAATAAAATTGTCAATGGATAAACTTGTGAGTGTTCTGGAAAATTAGAGATCAGAGTTGGCTGAGGATTAGCAAGAATTATACGAAGTGGGGCTTTACTTAAAACTTGAAGGATGGGTGACTATCAGTGGCAATAGACAAAGGAGAAATAGAGATACTTTGGGAAAACAGTGAATAGCTTACTGTAAGTGGCAACAAAGGAAGGACTAGAGCCATTTTTTCTAATTCCTAGTCCATTGTTTTCTCTTCCATGTTCTACCACCTCCTGTTTGGCCTAGGATAAATAGGGATAGAGATATTCGTTACCTATACAAATGTTTATTAAGCACCTAGTGTGTGCCAAGCAGGGGGTAGAGTGTAGGCTACCAGGCTCTGGGGTAGAGTGTATATTAATGGTGTATACAACCTCTCCCATACGGACACAGGTACAACCCAACTTTATACAAATTGATTACATATACAGTCACACCTGATACATTTTGATTATTCTAGAAGGAAGTAAAATACTTGAGAATTTTTATAATCTTGAGGAAATATAGTCAAAAAAACAAATTTCTGTATATGGACATTTTATGTCAAGTGTAAATACTTATGTCAAATATTTCTAGAGGCAAGTAAGTATAAAACAGTATCATGCTTATCAAAAGTTTATAAAAGAATTAGAAGTGAGTAACCTAACTAAAATAGCAGTTTGCTCTGTTAACAACTACATTTCACTCAGCAGCCATTGAATGAATATTTATCATCAGGACAAGTATTAAAATCAGTGTAAGTAATATGTGTATACTTTGCTTCCTTGGCTTATATGCCTTTTAATAAGGTGGCATGTGGATTTTCTGGCAGGTAGAGAGAATAAGAAAGAAAAAGAACAACTGTTTTGAGGAAGGTGATACTGGCATGTCCCTCAAAAAATCTTTGATTATATATTGTATATAACATTTCATTTTATGAAGAAATAATATACATATATAAATATAAAAAATATTTGGTGTTCTACCTTCAGCAAATGCTTTTATACTCTTTTTAAAATATGACAGTCTGGTTTACTATTGAAGCATATTATATATCAAAGGACTCACATTTGACAATATACAATATAATGTGTTTAAAAATAATTACACTGTTAACCAATGACTATGAGTGTGTTAGTACTGGGGGGGCGGACTTTATTCAAGTGTTCATTGCCCATAGCAAAGTAAATTACAGAACATACAGTTAAAACGTCTATGTTGATGTTTCAAACTCAGTATTACTTTCAAAAAAACACCCTCCAACCATTGAAAGCCATGCCAAAAGCATTAAAGTTAAAGTCTAGGTGCTTGAATGTAAAATATGTACTTATACAGCTTGCATTGCATAGTGACATTCAGTTCAAAAAATACTATGCCATTGGCCTGGTAACCTTTCCATCCGTTTCTCATAGTCTTCCTATGCAGGCAGTTTTCCAAGACATACAGAATATTAGCTGTGCACTCTCTAAATTTAACTTGAGAGAGATCAGATCCATATGTACAAGAAAAATAAAGTGTCAGCATGACCATCTTAAATCCGTATCTTGCATATTATTTTTAAAAGCTACTCCATAACTGACATACTACATAACAAATATAATGCAATTTAACCTTATTTTGTTGCGTACCTTCCACAAAACCATACTTCAATCACAAAAAGGGATACAAATCAATATTCACTTAATAATTTTGATCTAAAAATGTGTACCCCAAAGGAACATCCAGTATTGGAATTTCAGTAATATTTCGCCTCCCTCAGTCCTATTTCTACTGCGTCAGCACAACGTTATCTCAGGCAGCAGCCATCAGGATGGTTCTCTCTGACGTTGGCTCTCTTGCATACATTTTACTGCCTGCTGTGATGGAATTTTTATCTTCACAAATGCACTTCCTAATTTGTCTATTTCTGTGTCCAGTAAACTTTAGTCTATATGCTAAGAAGTTAAAGTTATAGCTGCCTGTAAGTCACATAACTTTAGAAACAGAAATTTCCACAGTGAACAACTTGCCATACTTTCTTAAGGCATTTTGATGAAAAATAACACTTTCTTGTTAAGTTTTGATTTGCAATTTACTAGAATTGGGCATTTGGAGCATTTTGAGAAAGAGAAAATGTACCACCTGCATCACAATGCTAGGCTAATTCTCTTGAAAGGTTAAAATTTGCAATTACTTTAAAAAATCTTTTGTCAACTTTTGGAGATAACACAGAGGTCTACTACATTTTTTCACAGTGACTGTGTTATAAAATTTAAGTATGGAATGTTGAGGCAATGGATTCAGAAACATAATAAAGCTATTTGGAAATTTGGGAGATTTTGTTTTGTTACTGAAGTATTTTTCTAATGTCGCATAGTCAATAGAAGGATACAATTTCCCAGGGACTACAAATTACATGGATGATTGGCAATTTATAAAATTTGCATCTTTAATAAGGAAGGTTTTATAATACACAGGTGTTTTGTTTACCATAAGCAAGACTAAAATAAACAAAATATGCAATTTGTTTTGTCACATTTAGTGGCTATGAAATATCTGCTGCTCTCAAAGAATCAACCTGTCAACCTTCATGGCAGTGCTAAGTAGTGCATGGAATGGGAAATAGTCATGACTTAGATAGTTGAATACATTGTTTCCTTATTCAGCTATATTATTTGATAGTATTGGTAATATTCACGTATTTTTCATGAAAACTTTTACTGAAAGCTGCTCCTTTAAGGATTATTTGATTCTATGAAATGGAATAGAATAGATCAAAACTTGAAATTATTAGTAAGTTAATATTTTTATATTATATGTAATTCTAGTTCCTAAGCAGAATTTAAAATTTCTGTATACAGAGTTTTAGTTATGGTGGAAAAAGTAAAAATTTTAGAAAGAAATGTTTTCTATTTAACAAAGATGTATAGGTAACTTTTGGTTACTCACAGCAGGGAAATCTCAATCCACAAATAGATTATAAGAGTCTTCAAGTGGGGGGGCTAGTTTTTCGTTATTTGCTTTTTCATAACTGTAAGGACACTAGGACAAAGAATAACTTTTTATTGCCATTGTATGCCCTGGAATTGTAGTATATTTTCTACTTTATGGGAAACTGTATTTTATCACCAAAAAGAAAGAAAAAATTACTTCTGAGAGTAATCCTTCCCAGAAGAGGTGACTACATTTGCTGATAATAGCATTTTAATATGAAGACGCTGATTGTCTTTACAAAAGTAGCTACAAATAATGTTATGGTGGAAATAGTTGAGAACCAGTTGGTGGAGAAAATATCAGAATGCATGCTATCCTTTCAAAATACATTTTTAGACATAATTTGCATAACGATCTTAACTGTAGTGTTTGACAAGTTTTGACAGATAACATTCAACAGCGTAACCAACAACCCAGTCAATGGTGAGAACATCTTCATCGCCCCAGCCAGGTATCATGGATCCCTTTCCAGGCAGTCCCTCTTGTCCCCTGCCCATAGACAACCAGTGTTTCATTTTCTATCATTATTCATTGGTTTTGTCTGAATTTTATATAAATAAAATAATACGGTACATACTTAGAAATTTTGGTAATGAATAAATGAGAGAAAATAGTATCATCTAGTAGTAAGAAGAGGCAGGGAAGATGTTTTCAACATAGAGGAAACTTATTTATATTGTTCATGAGGTCAGAGAAAAGAATCTGTGGCAAGAAAGAGCCAGAAAATTCAAAAGACGGCATAGCAATGCTATGATTTTGAAAGATTAGAAGCATATCTTTTTTGAATTGGAGTTAACAAATTAAGTTCATAGTGCCGTCAGTCAACACTGTTACATGACTTTTTCCAGAAAATTCTAAGCAGCTAAGGAGTAGGTTCAGAGGAATCAGAAGACCTGATTTATCTAATATTAGTCATGGGCAAGATGGGTTCAGCAGATGATCAGCAGTGTAATGATAATTAGAGCATAATGAAAATATGTGGAGAAAAAGAACATTTGGCAAGGATCAAGGGAATGGCAACGACTAGGAATAAGACATTTACACTCACTGGTTATTTGTGGATTGGCCAGCTCCTTCCAGTTTTAGCATAATGTCTGAAAGTAATAATCTCTAGTTCATACCTCAGCTCTCATTCCAGCTTTAAAGACACAACTTGTTTATCTGAACCCAACATGGTTGATAATTTTCAGCAAGTTTAAGAAATTTTTCATTTTAATTTCTACTCCTATTGTTGTTGTAAATAAGCATTAAAATGCATTTGTTAATGAAATCTCTCAAAAAATATGAAGGTTTTGCAGTTTTGAATCCTTCACAAAAACACGTACATCTCCGATTAACCCTGACGAGTTATCTAGATAACTGCATATTACCAGAGGTAAATAGATTCTGCCTTTAAATATCAGGAAAAATGCAACAAGAAAAGAAGCAGTTGTTGCTAAGAACCTCAGCTCTTCAGTAGCTTTACTAACGATCAAAGTGATGCCAGTTTGTAAATTGCCATTTACTTCATAAAACATTGATTTTGTATTCATCTTTTATTGAAAGCAGTCCTTATACACAGTCCTTAATATCTACTTTTAAAAATTTATTTCACCATTTATTTCTTGGCCCCTAAGTTCTAGCTCAAAGAACATGATGACAGCTGTCTTTTTATTTCTGCTCCATGATTATGTCTTCTTAACTGCTCAACAATTCGGGGGAGCTCCTGCCTCTGCAGGTGCAGATTCCCCTAATTTTCAGTACTCTTTCCATCTAATAAGTGCCTTTCTGGATATTTTGAATGTTCTCCAAGAAAGCGTGAATGAATAGGGATGGGTGACTACGCTCTTAAGTGCAAATAGCAGCCATCTCAGCAATCAGGGGCAAGAGATCAGACAAAAGCATTCCTTAACATTGTGCCATCTTCAAATTCTTATTTAATGGCTACTCATTTATTAAGGTTACTTATGTTCTGAAAATTCTGCTCTTTGTACAAGAAGTGTTTAAGTGCTTTTCTAACATACATTTGTTCTTTTTGGATTTTTTTAAAATCTCTTTTCTTCCCAGCTCCATTAGTTATCAAAATCATTCTTTTTTATGTGCTAGATTGTAGCTCAAAGGTTAACTTGTCCATCCAACTTAATCAGGAGGTGACTGTACTCTGGTATCCCTGAGATATGCAGAATGAAAAGGTTATAAACCCTGAATGTTTAGAACATTGTTTCAGCACATATTAATTAGTGACAAATGACTTAAATTGATTCTGTCTAGATCCAGGTCAAATGAGCAAGCAGATATTTGACTTTTAGCCTCTCATGCTAGAAGTCTGGCTGTTGAATTTTTCCACTAGGAGACCCAGTGTCTAGTCTGAACAGCTTGAACAAGTTAGACTTTTGATTTTATCAGTCCCACATAAGATAAGTAGGCTCTGCAGAAGTGATTTACATTAAGCAGGATGTCAGAAACTGATTTATAGAACAAAATGGCACTTTATCAATTTGCAGGTGGAATGGAAAGAGCATGGAGTTTGGAACTTAGAGGATGGAGTTTAATTCTCAACCTTACCACTTAATAGCATTTGGACATGTAATTTAATCTCTCTAAATTTAATTTTCCCATTTGTAAAATGAGTACAATACTAAATTCAGGACTCTGATGAAAATTACACAGGCTATATACAAAAACTGCATAGGAACCTCCCTGGAATATACTGTATGCTAAGTAAATATTAGTTTCTTTTCTTCACTCCTGTTAGGAACAGAAATGTTAATCTAGTAAAAGTTTGGTGCACTTGTGAGTAGATTTCTTCAGAATGTAAGTATACAGATTAAATAGTTAGTTCATAAACATGGAATTACACAAAGGGTGGTATTTTCATCTAGTACAATGATTTCATCTAGTACAAGCTAGATTTACATCTAGCTTAATGGATTGATCTTCTTTAACCTAGAGATATTTCTGGGTAGATAACTGATATTGAACATTAGCCTAAAATAGCCTCTCTAAGGGAGAATATGAGAGACACATAGGGAAATTTTTACTGTACAGCTCTTCTTTTTCAATATTTCTTATTGATGATTTCTCATAATCTGACTTAAAGATGGCATTCTTACCTAATTTGCCTCTTAATCTTTTGGAATAAGTATTTGTTTAGGAAAATACTTTAGCATCTTCAGTGAGGTTTGTAGATACCTTAAAATCAGAAGTGGTCAGGTTATGTTTTGTACAGTTTCATGTTTATTCTTACTAACTTTAATTTCAGACGATTTTCAAACCCTGATTCAGGAGTGAAGAAACTTATTTGGTGTCTGCAGTGTACCCAGTTAAAATTATACTAACAATTGAAATAAGATATCTTACTTTGCAAAATAGCACTGTGGTTCATATAATATTATACATTTTGACTACTATTGCCTTACACATCTCGTAAAACTTCTTTTCTCATTTTTCATCTTTCATGTTCAATATTTCAATTTTGTTGAGGTGTGGAAGTGGGGTTCAAATTTGGGAGATCCCTTCCATGTGGTTGCCTGTTGCCCCGTGAAAAAGTAGTGGTAATTTGTACTGATTCTCAAAAAATTTAGATAAGTTGTGGGATGCAGGCAATAAAACAATAATGACAATAAGATATGATAATTTCATCACTGAGCTATGTATACAGTGCAGAAAAAGAACAAATTTGGGGTTGAGAAGAAGGAGAGTGTCTGATTCAGACTGAACAGGTACTGCAGGTTAGTCAAGAAATAATGAGACAATCTTATACCAAACTCTTGGCTTTACTCTGGCACCACTGCAAACCAGGATAAATACTTAGAGACATGTAATAAAACCATCTTGTGAATGAATTGCCACTTAATAATGACAAGTTAATAAGTATTTTGATTGATCAATCATTGGTTCATTGGTTATTTAGATAGTAATGTGGAAATCCAATGGCATAGCTTTGACAGTCCACACCCTTCCCAAGTACTAAATAGTAAAATCTTTTTTAATGGTCAGACTAAATCTATAATGTTGAATAGTATCCACTCATTAGTGTTAATTTGTCATAATAGAATATAAAGTATGGGTAATTTTTGCAGCCTGTCAGTATTACAGGCAAATCAGCTCATGAACATGTATGTCATGAAGAAGATTATGGTTTCATGTCCCTGGTGGGCAGTACCCATGAAAGGTTGTCAGTATAATTTACTTTGCTATCTCTATTCCGTTTCTGAAAAAGAATTTTTTGCTGCCAGGACTGATCAGGGCCATATACTATGACCAATAGTACATAAAGGTAATGTTCAGTTCAATTTTGTTTTGTGTTCCCACTTAAAATGTGAAGTTGGCGTGTCTAAATGCATCCATGTGTATTTGAACAAATGCTATATGTCCACAACAACTTTCTGTTTTAGATACTGTATTTTAAGTATTAGAATTTAATTGGTTTCTTTTTATTTCCATGATGTCATCTCCTATTTGTTTATTGATCTTGAGTATAAATATTTACATCTTTGAGCATAAGTTTAATAGCTGTTTTAAAATCCTTGCCTACTAATTTAAGCATTTGGGTCTCAAAAGAACCAGTTTCTTTTGATTGATTATTACATGTTAGAGACATCTTTCTGGTTTTTTGGTATGTGTAGTAATTCTAGATTGTATGCAGGATATTATGAATATTTGTAGAGAATTTGAATTATCATATATTCCACCAAAGAGTGCTGTGGGGTTTGTTGTTGCTATTGTTTATTTATTTTATGAGGCAATTAAGTCAATATGTTGTCTCCAATGCTGTGGGTAACAGCTGATTTTTTTTTTTTTTTTTTTTGAGACAGAATCTCACTCTGTTGCCAGGGCTAGAGTGCCGTGGCATCAGCCTAGCTCACAGCAACCTCAAACTCCTGGGCTCAAGCAATCCTACTGCCTCAGCCTCCTGAGTAGCTAGGACTACAGGCATGTGCCACCATGCCTGGCTAATTTTTTTTCTATATATTTTTAGTTGTCCAGCTAATTTCTTTCTATTTTTAGTAGAGATGGGGTCTCGCTCTTGCTCAGGCTGGTCTTGAACTCCAGAGCTCAAAAGATACTTCCGCCTCGGCCTCCCAGAATGCTAGGATTACAGGCGTGACCCACGCCCAGCCTAGCTGAAATTTCTGTTCAGATCTTTTAGTCTTAGCCAGTTTTCTCAAGCATGTGTACTGAAAAGTTCAGAGTTCTGCTAGATATTAGGCAAAGTTTACACATCACCTTTGTCCCACTCTACTCAGCTCTCTCTTTTCCAGGATATTTTCCCCCATATTCCATGTGCTATAGTGATCCAACATTCAATTTTGTAGGCCAGTAACACTATGGACCTTAGTGTTATTTATATAACTTGAAGACAGTGGAGAGAGACCAAAAGTAAACAGAAAGTAGAGAAGAGTTGACAGTCAAAACGTAGAAAAAGAGAATAGCACTGGGTAAGTTCAGTGAGTCTCTTGGTTTTACAGGATTTTGCCTGAGTGCTAAATAAATAAATAAATTGTTTGTATAAAATGTATGCTATATATGCAGATTCATTTCAAAAATTGTAGTTTTCTAGTTTTTATGCATAGGGAAGTCATTTCATCCAGAACTCTGAAAACAGAACTCCACTTCCATCCTTTCCTTACTGTTCTAGCTGACAGTATGATCTACATCTCATACTGGAACTTAAATTCTCTGGTTTACTTTGCCTCTCTGAGCCTCAGTCTTCATATTTATAAATACAGAAATTATAATTCTTACCTCACAAGACATTGTGGTAATTAATAATGCCATATATATGGTGTATATATATATATTGTGTGTATATATATATATGCATATGTACATACAAGGGCTGTCTGTGAAGTATCCTGCCATTGTTAATGTAAAGAGAATGGTTTGTGCAACATCGATGGAACCTGGCAGCCAAAGAGAGTGGGCTAAAATACACATGCATGAACAATGACAACTTCACTGTACTAGTCAGTGGGGTACTAGACATTGAGTGAGCACGTGTATTGTGTGGCCATCCCATTCAAAATGACTGAACAAGTAGAGCAATGAATCTGCATCAGATTTTGTGTTAAGCTTGAACATTCCTCCATGGAAACTATTTGAATGATTCAGAAGGCTTTCGGGGATGATGCAATAAGGGCAGTGCAAATAAAAGTGTGGCACAAATGCTTCAAAGATGATCGAGGATCTGTTGAAAGTGATCCACACTCTGGAAGGCTTGTAACGAGCAGAACACCTGAGAATATTGATCGTGTACGGGTTAGGTTAAGAGACACTAGAACTGTGTGAGGTCCCAAGGTGCCTACTTTGAAAGGGACTGAGGCGTCATTGTCCTATGTACAGTTTCTTGTATCTTGTATCTTCTTCCATAAATGCCTCTATTTTTCATATTACATGTCTGGATACTTTCCAGACAGACTTCATGTATATATATACTTATATATGCCATAACCTATATATAATATACACATACACACATATAATACACATATACACACATATTATTTTAATGTGATTGATAGATAATAAATATTCAGCAAATGACATGTTTAATTTCTGTCTACAATTTTTACTTAAATTGAAATCATGAATTTTTCGATTGTTATCTAAATTCTCAAAAGCCTGGAATCAGGTAACACGATCAGGATGAGAAAGAGCTGATGCAATTAACTGGCAACTCAAAAGTAAACATGTGGTAAATGGTTCTTTTGTGCCACAGTAACTAATGAATGTATTTGTGTCAATAAATGGCCTAATTAATAGGTAGACAACCATGTTGCTAGAAGTTAGGAAACAAGTATTGAGGGGTTAAATTAGAATAATTTTACTCTTAGTAATTTATAATAGCCTGTACCTATAAAGTTGGTTTAAAGCTATTATAAGTAGGATTAACTATAGCTCTCAGTTCATCAGAATTTTGTAACACTCAGATTTGAAGGAAAGAGAAAAGTAACAGAAAAAGCAAGTGACAAACAGGATTTATTCAGAAGAGAAACTTCTATGACATTTCTTGTAGATTAGATATAATCAGTCCTAATTCCTAAACCATCCTACAAATGTACAATAAGAATTGCTATTTATAATGATGATTCTGAGTCACACAATCTAACTCATCAAATATGTTCATTCTCCTCCATAGATTATACTTAATAAGCCAAGAAGGGGATTAAATCATTTTCCAAAGATTTTTAAGAAGGACTGAAACTTTAAAAAGTTTTTCTCCCTAGTTTACTTTAAGTTCATGAGAAAATGTAATTAATGAGAACATCCCATTTTCAGAGCATTGCACTATTTATTAGAGTATAGTTTTTTAAAACTCTAAGCTACTCTATGAAAGTTTACATTTACTTTTATGCTGATTTCCTGACCTTAACACTCAGTTTCAACTGCCAAAAAAGAATGAGACTGAGGAAACGAGAAAGAAAAGATTAGGAAAGTCATTTATTTTTATACATGTAGGTCAATTTATTGGTTTATCTTCATTTAATTTGAATATTGCTTGGAAGATTTTATTAGTGCAGAACAGATCAAACTTGATAGTGTGGGGAATAAGATTCTTTAGTGTTCAATAACTAAGTAGTTCTTTTTGGAAGGCAAGATTTAAATCTAATCTGGTCAAACTGCTGAGAAAAGGGGAAAAAAAACATAGGAAAAAGAAATTTATGTGAAAGAACATCATTTTCTAAAAACTTCTTGGCTGTAAAAATTCTGATTATTATCCTACAAAAAGATAAGCAAATGGGAAAGGAGTCTATGAAAAGATTCAACTTTAGCAAGACAAATTTGATGGTATGGAGAATTTCTACATAAATACTATTTACCTTTGTTAATTGACAGTTATTTTCTGGGATGAAGTCTGTTATGGTAAGATAGCTCACAAAATTGGTGCTAGAGTTGGTCAGCTGAAATTTCAAGCACCATACTTCTATTTCATAAGAAAGAAATTGATTTTGTGATTTTAATATTATTGCATTAATTAAGAAAAACAGCTTTTTTCTGTGTTTCTTCAAATTTATTTATTTTAAATTGACATAAAATTATATGTATTTAATGTGTACAATATAATGTTCTGAAGTGTAATATGCATTGTGGAATGGTTAAATCTAGCTAATTAACAAGTGCATTACCTCACACAGTTATCATTTTTGTGGTAAGAACACTTAACATCCACTCTCTTAGCATTTTTTGAGAATACAATATATCATCATTAACTATAGTCCTCATGCTGTACAATAGATCTCTTGAAATTATTCCTCCTATCTTACCATAAATATGTATCCTTTGACCAACATTTCCCCAATAGTCTTTCTCCATAACCACACCAGCCTCTGGCAACCGCCATCCTATTCTTTACTTCTAAGAGATCAACTTTTTTATATTCCACCTATGAGTGAGATCATGCAGTATTTGTCTTTCTGTGTCTGGCCTATTTCACTTAACATAATGTCCTCCAGGTTTATCCATATTGTTGCAAATGACAGAATTTCCTTCTTTCTTATGGCTAAATGGATCATCATCTTCATACGGTCCTAGCTTTATTTCCAGACAGTGCTACTGTAGCTCATTCCCTTATGAATTAATTTCTTTAGTTTAACTTTTCTGGTTGGGAAAGGCAATATACACAGGAATCACTAACACTTGTGCAAGAATTCATTTCCCAAATTGCTTTCCTTTATGGAAGAAGGCAGATAGATGAGCTTTGAATTCTAAAGTTTAAATCTCACAGGGCCTGACTTGATATCATACATCTCGTTGAAATTAATAAGAAGACAAGTTGCCTTGATAATCCTAAAGGAGGTTTATCATTTGTGCAGTGAAGTAGGACACCAGCTAGCACCCTCTTAATCATGGTATCCTCTCAGTCGTATGTAACTTCTTTCCTTTTATTTTGTCTAGAGCAAAGAACACAGCATGACAATGTACTTGTTGTATGGTTCTAAAAATTGAGGAGTAAATAGGATTGCAAACATTAAAAGATCACTTCGAGGCTCTTGTCTCAGGCAAGAAACATCCATGTTGTACAGATCGAGATGACTGAAAACTCAAAACACTGAGTAATTTAACAAAGGTTATATTTCAGGTAGTGAGAACTGAAACACAGGTTCTCAGGTACAGTGCTATTTTATTGCCACAAATTACCTTCTGATCTTCCCAAGATCCCTCAAGCTTCTCATCTGTAAAATGGAGTAATAATATTAAACTCACTTATCAACCCATTAATTAGGGTTGATTAAGTGGATTAATGTATAAAATGATTAGTAAAGTATAAGGTAGGTATTATGTAAATATATAGTGGGCCCATAGTAAGTTTTTAATAGCTTTTCTTTCAATAACAAAATATATTAGTAAGGTAGAACCAGAGATAGAGTTTAGATATGTTTAACCAAATAAGAGTTTTTAATCTCGGTTTCAAAATCTCATTTTCTAACCACAACAGCACGTAATTCTATCTCACTTTCTTTAATTAACTCACTCCAAAAAGTCTTGACATAACAAGAAAGTACCTTGTTTTTTAAACATCCACCATCCTTCTCCTATCTTCTTAATTCTACCTTCTCCAGCCAAAATCCCGTAGTCTTTTATTGTAGCTAGATTCTTACAAACTGTCACCCTCTTGTCCATTTTATCTTCTATTTATCTTACTTAGCAAACCCCAGACTTCTTCAAATCCAGCTACCTACCTACTCTAGGCTTACCCCAAAACTGGTAACATAGTTGTAGAAAAATTATAACTGTTATTAGCTGGCCTCATACACCACACATGACCACAAATCTCAGATGAACATAATCACTGCTCAAGAATCCTATGATGTGGCCCAAGTAAATTTCTTTCCTATGTACTTACATTTTCTCCCCAAAGCACATTATGACTAAGGAGTGTGTGTATAGGATTCTCATTCATAGGGTCTCGTGTCTCATTCCATCTCCCACATCATTCTTTCCCATTGGAAGTCCTAGAAAGGTATTTAGCTCAATTAAGCCATCAAACAACATGAAATGCTGATAATAAGGGGGAACCAGACAGTTTTTCTTTAAAAATTAAAGTGGCTGTCTTCTAGTGTCTGTTACATCTAATTATTCAAAAGGTTATTGTCAAGGTTGAACCATGCTTTTAAGGGTCAATGACTACTTAATTGCCAATTGCACCATTATGAATATGTACCTGTGGTTCCATCCATACCTGTGGGTATATCAGTACCACAGGTAGTGGTTAGGTTTTGTAGCATTTTGTTTCACTGTCAGTAATTGGCAAAGTATCCTTTGAGGTTTTAGCAATTACCCGAAGCATATGCTGTTTCTCCAACAACATCAAATAGATTATGTAGACTTTGTTACAAGAATTTTGATTCTGTTCTGTTACTTGCCCTCCCATAATTTTGAATTAAAGATGTAATCAGGCACTGAACAGAACTGTTGGTATGCACTCTGCATGGCAACTCCTCTCTGTGGTATGCATGAAGCAACTTTATATGTGTATGTATATGGTATAGTTTGTTCCATAAAGCAATTCTTAGACTAGATTGAGGTATTATATGAAAATTTTTATGAGACTGTATTTTTTTCTGGTTACATGAGAGGACGTTCAGTCTGCTTATATTGTTCCCAGACATGAAGTTAATACCTAAGAGAGTTATGACAACCGATATAACTTCTTTTATTATTGGTCTAATTTGCTAAAGAGTTCTTCTTTCAATGGCAAATGAAAATATTCAGATTTAAGCCTTTTCTTGTGGGAAAAAAAAAAGGAAGAAAGGAAGCTTTATTATCATTTTAAATTCGAGAATAGTCTTTTTTCATATTTGGGAGTAAGTGATATCCATTACTTTGATAATGAAGAAAGTTGACATCATTGAGAGTGGACATACTACTATTTTGAATTAAAGATTTTAAAGATTTTAATATTTCACTTATCGTAATTTATTTATAAAAATTACTGTTTTTAAGCCACTTTTGGCTTGCCAGTTCTTTTTATTTTTCTCACATATAAAATGCTTCAAAGGTTCCAGCTAGTCCATTTATTCAGCTGGCCAGTTAAAGAACATCCCCATAGCAGCTCATTAGAGCAAAAAAATATTTGATTATCTAACAACTACATGGTTGAAATGTGGCTGGTGGGCTCATCTTATCATCCAGTTGGAGAAGTTCTGCCATATTATTGTAGATATGAGCCAGGGTCATCTACTTAGTCCCCTGCTGTGGCTGAAAACCTGGCAAGACATTTTTTAATCTGTTTTTCTCCTTGAAGGTGTTTGCTTACACTGTCAGTAGGCTAAATGGTGTTGTTTTGAAGCATGGATTTTGAATTTAAACCATCAAGGAAAGTCTATTAATGTAGACGTTTTCAAGTTTATGGTTTCCTCAATGAACACATTTTAAAATGGTACTGATAACTCTGTATAATATTCTTCATGTGAGGTCGGTTTGTATGCTAGCAAAATTTAAAATGAGATTTAAAAAAAAACACTTTGCTTGCTCTGAGGAGAAATCACTCAGGTAAATCTACAAAAATAAAAAACTAAAGTGCAATATATGTTGTGTTCCTCTGTTTCAGTTGTGTACTTCCTTGAAACTAATTTTCTGGCTATATTAGCATTTCCCTAACTGGGGTACCTAAAATGTATCTATAACTTTTCATTAACTGAAGCATAAGTTTTAAGTACAAAAGACTTAACCACACACACACACACACACACACACACACACACACACAATTTGGTAGTGAAGTTTTTAGCATCAAATATAACTACTTTATAAATTTCATACTCAGCGAAACATCTGACTATTTAAGTTTAAGAGAAAAATTTTTCTAAAATGTTGTCTCTGATTATTGGACTAACTCTTAAAACTTAGCTCATATCTCTCATAGCTTCTCCCAGTTTCTCAGGAACTTTATAGTCTCTTGTGTCCATACCTTGTCACTCTGAACCGGATTCTGGCCACGAACATCATGCTCACTGGTTTAAGAAATGGATCTCTGTACCCTACTTTCCCCAACTCTTCCAACTGCCACTTTCTTTCTCCTTTTTCCTTTTTTACAGCCAAACATTTTGTAAATAGCTATCTACAAATGCTGTTTCCATATTCTCATTTTCTATGTGTGCCTTGTTCCTGAGGGTCTAATTTTATTTCAAGTTTCAGCCCTCTACAAAAATGATGCCTCTTAAGATCAATAATGGCCTATTAATTACTAATCCAGGGGATTTTTTGAGTCTTCGTTTTACATGCTTTCTCAGGTACATTCCAAGCTATTGATGATCTTTTCTTTTAAACACTATATTCTTGTCCTCCACCACATGGCCCAACACTGACTCCTTTCCTATCCCTGGGTTTCCGTTGCTACTCACTCTCATCTACCTGCTCTTCAAATGTTGGAATTCCTTGAGTTTCAAGCAGCATGTTTTGATACCAGTTCTCTTCTTTCTCTAGATGTTTTCCTTCACATCCACGACTCCCAGTGTCGTCTCTGTGCTAATGATGCTCAAATGTAAATAACCTCTAAACCAAACCACTTTTCTGATGTCCAACTTTTATACTGAGCTGCATGCCTAAATTCTTCCTCTGAACACTTCACAGCTTCTGAACTAAAATTTATTATATTCCAACAAGTATCAAGAAGTCTTCTGCAGATTTCTGCCTTTTCCGTCTTCCCAACCTCATAAGGTGGCATCACCATCTATTTGGCTGCTCAAGCCAGACACCTGGAAACTGTTTGCTCACTTTGTCCTCTCTTTCAAATCCAAGATATCTACAATTCCTTTCCATTTTATATGCCCTGTCTAAAATGCTTCAAATGCATATGTATTTTAGAGAAGTTGAAAAGGAAAATTGTCTTTTTATATTTATCCATATATTTACCTTTTCTAGTGCTCTTCATTTTTTTCTGAAGTTTTGAGCCCATTTAATTCCCTTCAGTCTGAAGAACTAATGTTAGTATCTGTGGTAAATATAGGTGTTTTTGTATATGTGTTTATTTTGCTTCCATGCTGTAAACTATTTTTCATTTATAATACATAATTTGCCTGAATTGATTTTTTCTTTCAATATTTTAAAGATGTTGATTTAATGTCTTCTTGTCTCACTTGTTTCTGATTAGAAGGCTGAAGTAATTTCAATCATTATTCTCTTCCATGTATTAGGTCAGTTTTCTCTTGCTGATTTCAAGATATTCTATCTTTGTCTTTTAGAAGTTTGTCTAAGCTGTGCCTATGTCTGGCATTGTTCTATTTAAACAGCCTTGGGGTTTGCTAAACTTCTAAAATCTGTAATTTTGTCTTTCCCAAAATTGGGAGAAAACTTGGTTATTATTTCTTCTTCCTTGTTCTCTCTTTACTCTCATTCTTACATTTAAAGACATTTATGTTACAACTTTTGATATCTATGCCTATGTTCCTGAAGCATTGTTATTTGTTTAAAATTTTTTCTCTCTGTTTTTCCAATATAATAATTTCATTGCCCTCTCTTGAAGTTTACTGACTCTCCAGTCATTTTTATTGCACTGTCAAGTTCATCTAGAATATATGATTTTACATATTTTACTTTTTAGTTATAGAATTTCCATTTGGTTCTTCTCTTTATTAATACTTTCTATTTCTCAGTAATATATCCTCTCTTTTCATTTATTATAAGCATTTTTTTTTTTACTTGTGGTAGCTAGTTTAAAATCTTGTCAGCTAATTGCAACATCTAAGTCATTCTCCCTTGATTTTTTTTGCTGAGAATGGACCATGTTTTTATGTTTCTTCTGATATCTAGTAAGTTTTTATTCTATCCTTGACATTGTGAATGTTCTAGTACAGCTCCTTAGGATTCTGTTATATTTATCTAAAGAGTGTTGAATTTTGTTTATTTGTTGTAGCCGGCAATTAACTTCATCGGACTGGAACTGTTCTTGTGCATCTTAAATCTTTATGTTCTTTTAAGCTTATCTATAGGCTGCTTTGAGTACATTCATGTAAATATGATTTGGGGTTCAGTCAGAAACTTTCGGAGAGTTTATTCACAGAATCTTGAGCTTTCCCTCTATAAGTCTATCCTTTCTAGGATTCTACTGCACTTTCCAGTGGCTGTGGATAGCTCTCTTCAAGTCCAAGTCAGAAAGTCAAGATTTTCTAACAGAGTTTTTAGTCATCTGCATGGTGCATAGGACAGCCTACACACACACTCAGTGTCATTCCAAAAATTGGCACTGTTATAGAATCTGTCTCCTACTGGTTATACTCCAGTGCTTTTGAGCAATTGTTTTTAAAATTTTGTCCTGTGTTTATAGTAATCTGTGAGAGGTTCAATACCATAGGAGCTTATCTAGTCATTCCCAAAGGTAAAAATATATTTAACTGCCTTGTATCCATATGAGATATTTAAGAAATAATAAAAGAAAAAGCTCTTTGGGGAAGAAATCTCAAGATTTTGATATTGGTCTTTAAATAAATATATTTGATGGAAGGTAGGCAGGGTGATTTAGATTTCTTTGACTTCATAATAAATAGCCTCAGAGTGGTTTGGTTTTTAAGTTCCAGAACTAATGTTTATAACATTCCTTGTGTCACATACCACCCCTCTATTTTAGTGGTGTGCCTATTCCATCACCAAATCAGTCCCTGTACATGTATAGTTTTTTTTAAAAAATAACATATTGCTCGTACTTAGTTTATGAAAGATAGGAGAAATGAGATAATAAAGTTTGATAGAAGCGTTATCTAAAATAATAAGTCTTTTCAGAGTAAGATCACAGGAAACTCTTCCCTAAATAAAATTCACATTTTATCTAACTTCAAAAAATTTGTTACTATATTTGGTAAAGCCAAAACTAGAAAGCATTTCCTCTCATGTAGTTTGTGTGTTTGCAGTATTTATAACTTATGGTAAAATCCCCATCTAGTCATTCACGTTATTAATAGAAAACCTTTACCAAAATGAGGCAAATTTACAATATGGGATAAGGTCAGAAAGTATAACTATCTAAAACTGATACCAATAAAAGTCAGCTTTGCAAATACAGATAGTTTATTTTTGAGTTGATGAATTTAAGGAATCTTCCAAATATCATTAAAGTAACTACTAAAATATCATACATAAAATACAATATTTAAATGGTTAATATTTCACTAACTTGAAAACATTTGGAGCATAGCAGAAAGAGAATGGAATACAAGATTTTCTGACTTTCCTCATTATTTTATAGAAAGAGGGACAATGAGCTTTAGGTATAGGCTTTTGGACCACTTGACAGAGATTGTAAGTACGCATACATTGCATATGAAGTCCGCTTTAGCTTATTGGCATCATTTGTAATGGTCATTATATACATTTATTCTGTCTGCATGTCCCCAAGCAACTTGTCAGTTCACTCACATCTGTCAGTTTTATGCCTTTTTGCAAAATTAATTGTTGAGATTTAAAGTTAAGCAGCCACTTCTTAGGAACTTAATGTTTATCAGTCTCCTAAAATCCAATCACATCTAATGTTTATATCTGCAAAACTTTGAACCATAGATTATACTATGGGAATTCCACTCAATTGTGACCAATCTACCCCTACTCTATAAAAGCACAATCTGAAATCAAAAGCTAGCCTTTATTTATAGTATCTCTGCATTCTTTCCTATCCATCCTAACAATCTGAATATGTACATTTTGGTATAATCTGCTAGCAAACAAATTAAATATGTCTGAGGAAAAAAAAGTTGAAGTAAGACTAATTTAAGAGTTTATTCATTCATTGGCCTCAAATTTCTGGTCTAGTTGGTGTTTTTTAAAGCTCTTGCTGTTGGAAACAGAGAGAGAGAGAAGAAAGAGAGAGAGAGAGAGAGCGTGTGTGTGCGTGTGGTTGTATGTGTACTGTGAAGTCTGAAATAGTTCCTAAGAGGTGGTTTAAGAAGGGAGCAGAATTCTGCACCTTTGACTTAAGAGAAAAATCATAGAGCTCAGATACAAATCCCTCCAAAGCATGGCTTCAGCATGGCAGTCATCTGGGATTGTTGGAGGGGCATGCTAGGCTGACATGCAGCAAGAGATCTTGTTGGGGTTAGAACATTTCTTTTCCCCTAACTTAGCAGAAAGCTTGACTTTAGTTTTTTTAAGCTTTTGTGTGCTCTTACTTTGAACCCCTTGTGTGTATGGAATAAAATTTCACATAAAATGCATTTTCTGGGAACAATTTATTCATGTTGAAAAGTGCTTACTGGAGATATAAGCACTGTTCTTTGTTTCCCTGGTCTTACAAAGTAATTCAGCAGAATTGCTTTTTTGAGGATTCTTTCCTTTGTTTCCACTCTAGTGGAAAGAAGGCACCAGAGAGTGAAATCCTATTGTCTGATTGATGATATTTTGTTCAGGCTGTGACAGTGCATAACTCCTTTCATTGCCCTATCTGTTGACCCCCAGAGAAGCTGACAGTAGCACAGCCTTGGGACATACGGAATTTTGTATTTTTTTCTAACACTGTTTACAAAAATAGGAATCATCAGCAGCCATGAGAGCAATAAGTGGAATGTATCTGTTAGCCAGAAAGTTAAGAGAAAATTGATGAGCTCAGGTTACTTAATAGAAGTAATAAAGCAAATGCTATTAGACTTAGCACTTACATAAGACACATAAAAATACTTTGTTTTTCCAAACCAAAAACTGAGTCCATAACTATAGCCCGTAATCAACTTTTAAATGTTACACACTCATTACAAGGAGAACTGGGGAAGAATTAGATTACTCATAGCTTAATGCTATTCATCTTCCCATACTGGGAAGCAACTGCAATTTCGTCTTTTACTGATGGAAGTGATGACTTTACCTTCCTTTATGAAACATGGAACATTTAAAGCACTGGTTATAGATCACCAAGTTGAAGATACAATGTTATTGCATTAAGTTATTAAAGTAACTTAAAAATAAGTAAAATCAAGATAAAAGTGGTATGTAATCTTCTATTACTAGGTTTTAAAAAAATTTTTTTAAGAAGACTACTTATTTAAGAAGTTCAGACTAAATGCAGATTTTAAATGGTGTCCTTACAAACAGGGACCAAATAGAGGAGTGTTTTTGTTTATTGAATCTCTCTACATATTAAGTGAATTAAGACATAGAGTAACACATGGGAATGAGAGGTTTTCTTTTTTGGTGCGGGAAAAAACCAAATTGAACGTAAAATAGAAAGGTATGTTTTTCTTGTATTCCTTAGTCTTTATAAAATCATAAAGATGTTATTTGAGCTGTTTAGCTAATTCATTAAAGATAAATAATTTCTACATTTAACTTCAAAATGAGAATTAGATCTATAGACTTCTTCACTATTTATTTAATTATATCTGGTAATTCGAGAGTCAACAAAGTTGTTATTTTGTATGCTTCAGAACTGTAGACTAATTAACCCTGAAAAAAAAGGTTAATGGAAAACAAATGAAAAAATAAAAGAGCAAAGATATATTGTTTGAAAACTTGATCATTTTCTACTAATATTAATTCATATTATAAAGGACAAATTTGAACATTCTCAAGTAAAAGATATTTTATTATGGAGCATGTATTAGAAAAAGTCAAATATTATTATTATTTCTATTTTTATTAGGGTATGGTTTGTCCATTCCAGAACAAATAAGTCATGTAAACACCACCAGAGAAGCTGCTTATTTTGAATGTCACCATGTGGCTGAGACTAGGCTAGAACTGGAGCTTACCTCACAAGAAGGCTGAGACGGAAGACAGTCTGATAACTTTATAAGTGCATTCGTACAGTCTAATACTTTATATTAAAACATAAGATCCATTTGAATTATGTTGTTCTATAAACTAACTAATGTAATTTGCTAGTTAGTTGCTTTATGATTTGTGACTCAAAAAATTTGGAGTCAGATCTTTCTCTCTATGAGTCATTAATTTTGCAAGACAATTCTGAGGTCCTTTAGGAAAATACTGTACCCAAAACATCTAAACAGTCATGACTCCTTGGGGAGTCTAGCCAGCCACTAGACTGGCCTTTATGGAAACCACTAAATGTCCCTTTGTCCTCTGCCAATTTCCCCCATTCTACTCAACCTAAAGACATTAGTAGAAAACCAATTAGATTATAAATGAGTAAATATGTTTATTTCTTACCTAAGTTTTCATTCATCAGAAAGATTTCTTTGAACCCAGCTTGGAAAAAGTACCTCTGATACATGCCCACTGCTGGAAGATAGCATGAATCATATATTTATTTCCTTGTCTCTCTCCATTTGTTACAAATGGAGCTAAATGAGGGCAGAAGCTACAGAAGAGCAGAAGCTATATCTTAGTCATCATTTATTTACTCATTTCTGTCCTATTTATTCATCAATACCTATTTGTGGAGCCCTTATCACATGTTAGGCATTACCATGAGCTGTGGTAGAACGAGGAAGCAGAGGAGAGGACAAATGACAGATATCAATAAAAGATGTTGGGAGAACTTTGTGATTAATTTGGCAGAGGGTGGTGGAGACATCCAGGGTGATTCCCAAGTGCCCAATTTGGTTGCCTGTGTAGATGGTTGAATTAGTAATCAAATAGAAAATATAAGAGGAGGAGAGGCTTATGGATGACAGGGTTGGGAAAATATAAGAAAAGAATTAGTTCAGTGTTTGACATATTGAGTTTAAAATGTCTGTGAAACATCCAGGTGAAGAACAGCGGTAAGCAACTGAAAATGTGGGTCTGGATGGCAGGAGTGTGGTCAGGACTGAATATACAGACTTAAAAAGATCCCCACAAGAAACGATGCAGTTGGTATAATATAGAAAGCCAGGCTGGCAGAGAAAGAAAAGTATAATGCAAAAGATGAACATACTTTGGAGGTCAAATAAAGAATGTGTATTATAGAACACACTTGAACACAATTTACTTTGGGATGAAAGGGGATAAAATGAACTGCATATAATTATGAATAATTTTTATCAGATTTATTGTTTGCTATACACTGAATTCCAAAGCTTAGCCTATGTAGGGTTTTACAAAACCCAAGTGACGAATACTTTTTAACAAGCTCTGTGTTCTTAAACAAGTCTCTCAATGCCTCCTTATCATTTTAAAATTTATTTGTAAAAAATGAAGAGATTTGATAACATGATTAAAAAGTTTCCTCCTAGCTCTAAGATTCCACATACAGTATTGGAAATAGAAAGGAAAGCATTCTTGGTCAGAAGCAATTTCCTAGAGAATAAAAGTAGACAAATATAACCAGCACATGTAAAATTCATGCTATATATAAGAAAATCAATCATGTAAGGAAATGTTAAAATAGTATGGATAGGAAAGTTACAAAGTAAGTATTGCTGTTTTTGCTTTCCTGGAGGAGTTACTTTTCTTTATATAACACTTGGGAAACCAAATCAAGAATATTTATGACCAGGATATCAGTGATGTTTTCTTTCATCAGATTAAATCTAAGTGGCATGTTGCCACACCCAGGCTCTCAAAGAAAAAATTATTAAATCTGGATTTCAGATGATCCAAAGATCAGTGAATCAAATTATTATTACCAGTACATATTAATAGATACTATTATAGAGGAAATGGTCTATTTATTGATTTATACACAGCTAATAGAAAAATACATATCAAAATTCAAGATTTCCTAGCCAAAGTCAGTGTGGATGATTTCAGAATGTCATTGGTATCATGAAAATACAAGAATATTGGTCCATAGTAATACCAGGGTTGAGCCAATCAAGGGAGAGGGCAGAAGAGGAATCATTAACATCCAAAGGCATTTTTACGTGATGGTAATTATCCCCAGATGCTCAGGTTAATATGTTTTCAAAGGAACCATGTGGAGTAAACAGCTGTTATGGATATGAGCCACCAGAATGAAAGCTTTGCTCAGACAGAGAAACAACTGGGAAGTTAGTGAACCGGTACATGCTCATATCTTAGGAAAGCAAATGCTTTTCACTGAGCCCATAGAAAAAAATTAAAGTTGGGAACAATTTATTTTGAAAATAGTAAAAATCTTAAAAATATTCTGATATATTTACTAAGGATCCCATAGATATTTGTTCTAAAATTAAAATATAATAAGCTTTCATTCATTGTCCAATTATCTACCAAATCTTGAGTTATGAAAATAAGCTACATTCCACTTTACATGTGGGAATAGAAATAAAAGTAGACATATTCTGGCAATACTAAGTCTTGCACCTCTAATGTAGCCTGAAAAGAGGCTTGTGGATGGCACGTCCAAATTGCTGGCATCAATGCTTACACCTAGGCCGATCCTGCTCAAAAATGTCATTGTGTTTTGCCTTGAGTACTGCACTGATATATGTTTGAAAGAAATCTTATGATTACAGTCCCGAAAGGAACCCTAGTAGATAATCTAGTTTATTTTTGAGACTCCAGACAAGGCTACATTGTGTGTGTGTGTGTGTGTGTGTAGTATGTGAGAAAGAAAAAAAAAGCAAGACCACTACATAATCAAAAAATGTGGATTTGCTTACTACTATGCAAAAAATACATATATCAAATCAATACAGTTACCCCTAAATGGTAGCTATTATATCTATAAGAAGATTAACAAATGAAAAAGTTTATCAACTATCCACCATTTATTCATTCATTTAGTAAATATATATGTAGTTCAGCCCAACCATCTGTTATTGAGTCAAAATCATGATATTGATCAAATTACATATTTACCAAACTTAGTTTTAGGTTAAGCAATATGAAATTGCCTACATGTGATCATTTTTAACACAAAAAGTACTGTTTTATATTTTTAAACCTAGTATTTATCGCTGAGTGCCCTAATGATAAATGTTCATTTAACAGCTTCTAAAGACAATTTAATAAAAGCACAAATTTATATGAATCAAAATAATGCCATGCAAAGTTAAGCTTCAACTCTGCTATAGAAATTAGTACAAATTATATCAATTCACCAAAAAGAATAGTTCTTAAAAATCAGAGTCAAGCAAGGACTTGCTCTGTTCCTCTTGATAGTTTACTAGCAAAATAACAGCAAGATCAGATTTCTTAATAGAAAGTTATTGCCTACAAAACATTTTTGATTAAACAGCTGTTGAATAACTTTTAACTAAACCATTAAAAGGGTTAATCTATTTACAGCAACTTTTAACCTTTCTAAATTTAATGTTTTTAGATGAAAGCATTGATCCTCCCATGCTTTATAAAACAGCATCCCGCCGGGCAGTCACTGCAGTGATAGTTCTGGGAGAAACACCAGTACAATTTCTGGAATGAAGATCCTAATATAGTGACAGATGCTTGTAAAGCTCAGCTTGATTCTTAAAAAAATTCTTTTATGCATAGTGGATGCTTATTGTACCCAACTATTTGACATGTGTGGTACTTACTGAATTTTCCCGTAAATTGTTCCTGTCTGAATAAGACTATTGCACCAGTTTATAAAGCCTGATATATTTTCTACCTTCAAAATGGGCATTCAGCAAACTTCAACTCTGTCTTTATATTACACTTAACTGTAACTCAGTAACCATTGTTAAAGAAGACAGTAAGAGAACAAATCGCATGACAAAGTCCATATTAGGAGGAATTAGCATTTGTTTTTAGTAAGGAGAGAATGAGTTTTACATCATTTTGAATTATCAACTTACACATTTTAGCAAGCATGCATGTATTATAATGGCACTTTTTTTTTACTATGTAATTTATCACTGAACAGGATGCATATACAGACTGTTAAATTAATTCATTAGATAGGGGACATTTAGGAAGGTCATCTTCTGAGAGTTAACCAATTCAAAGGCATTCCTAAAAGTACAGATGGAAACTTTGATTCAAGAAATAGCTTCCATTTATCTTTCAACATTAATTTTCAAATCAGTTAGCATAAGGTCTAACTTTAAAATGAATGAATTATATGAAAATAAACACTTGCATTAAAAATTAAGTTATTTTTAACAGTGAATTACTCCTGTGCTATCTCTCTGAGCAGAGCATAGGACATATTTATTTATTCAGTTGCTATGTTTGACTACGATCCAAAATAGGTTACCAGTGAAGGGAAAACATTTTTGACTAGTTTTATGAGAGTTTTATCTATAAGCCCTATAAAAAGAAAGCTTAGGTAAACCAGCTAAGATTCAAGAGTCATACATTTTGTAGATAGAATACTATTTTTTAAAACTTTAACCATGTAAGATGTTCTGGGGCTTATTGTCATTTTGGATAAGAAGGACTCCTGTTATTATATTCATCCAGCCACATCCACCTCCTGGATCCTTATAGACAGTATGCCCAAGGGAGATTCCAGGTAAATTAATAACTTTTTATTAAAAAATTAGGGTTTAATCTTAAATCTTTATGTGGTCTCTGCCCTAGGCTAGCTGTAGTGAACTTCCATCTAATAGAAATTCATGTAACATAAGGTCGAAATTAAAATAAAATTTGTGGGGCCAACTCCGTGTTTCCTTTTTCCTTATTTATGTCATAAGCTTACAAGAAGAAAATGAACTATTTCTGCCTGCAAGTTCCTCTATCAGCTCCACAGGAGGAATAGAGAAAAACCGTGCAACAGGACAAGTAATCTAAGAGCTGTAAGAGATTCCAAAAAGGGTAGACTCAAAACAGAAGAGCTCTCAAGTTTTTGTTTCTTTCACCAGAAATTATAATCTCCCAGCAATCACAACTTTGCCATGACTAACGTGAGTTCTTCTTCTTAACAGTAAGTAAGGGGTCAGAGAGGATAAAGGAGTAGAGTTGAGGTTTTTATCCTAACCCCAGAGACGAGACTATATAAACTTACAGGTAGAAAGCATAACCAGGTAATGATGTCCTGGGGAAAGACTGAGCTGCTAGTTTAAGAAGAGTTCCTAGATTGAGCCAGCAGTGGTCACGAGGTTTAAATAGAATGTCACCAACCTAAATGTAAAGGCAAATCCAGGCAGAAATGGTGACGAAGAGAGCTTCAGGGAAAACTGTTAAAGATTTAATTTAGACATGAGTCCAATAGCAAAGATGGGACCATGAGGCATAAATAAATGGAAACCTCACAACAAATTTTGATAAAGACATGTTGAGAGGAATCCAAAGATCTATCCATTAAATAGCTTTTACGCTAATGTGCAGGAAAAGAGAGAGTGCATGAATTTCAACAGGAAACAAAGTGACAAAAAAAGAAAGAATTAGTAACTACAAATCAATAGCGGACCTGTAATTAAGGTAGAGTATACCATGCTAATGCATGATTAACATGGTAAGCGAGTCACTTCATCTCTCGGGACTCTAGTTTTCTCTACTGCAAAATGAAAGGAGTAGATTGAACCTAGATGATTTATAAGGTTCCTTAAGGATTTAAAAACCTAAACCAAGTTGAATAATGGATCTATTTATCTGCAACAAATTTATTTAAAGCATGAGATTTTAACACAAAGATAACAAAATTTTTGTTAAGGGTATGTTGTACAACAAAGACATCCATGAAGGTGGACTGAAGGGTACGAAAAGGAAAAACTGAGATCCCAAAATATAATACCCTGATTTGTCAGGTGGTAGTAGTGAAAGTCCATCACTGGGGAGCCTTCTCTTGGGGAGTGTTATGCTCAAAATCAGTGCTTCTTAAATTTAATATGCATACCAATTATGTGCAGATATTGTCAAAATTCTGATTCAGTAGGTCGTGGAGGGGGGCAGTGCTGAGCTTTATATTTCTAACAAGCTCCCATGTGATGTCAGTAAGTACCACTTTGCTTTAATATTCAAGTGTATATTATATTCTGAAGGCTAAGTGGAAAAAAGCAAATTCACATGTACCATATATGTTTATTGATAAGTCAGACTGTTAGCAATGTTGACAATAGTAGCGAGCCAGAGCCAGCTTTGTATCAGGGGATTCATTATCTTAAATACAGGACAATAGTTATGACCCCATATCATCAAAAGAGACAGATTAAATTCAATGCATAATCCAGTTTGATGGAAAAGTCAGTGAAATGTTTACTGCCTTTTAGAAAATATGCCACCCAAAATGCCAAGCATGTTTGTTAATACAATTTTATAATTAAACGGGTATATTTTATGCATTTTGAAAATTTTTTCATCCGTAACATACAGGGAAAATTTATAAAAGAGGTGTCAGTGTAAATACATACATTTATGATGCCTTTAGGCATAATTCAATCTATTTTATTGTAATAAAATACAAACCACAATCTTTGAAGACTGTGCTGGCCCAGAGAAAAATCTACTGCTGTTAAAAAATAAAATGTATGTGGGTGTTTTTATTCCATATGTCACTTGAACCCACTGAGCTAGGTCACCATTTAATGATTTCACCTGTGTTGTTTTTCACATTTTAGTCCTCGTGCCAGTAACACTTTAAAAAGTAGAATTAGTGCTGCTCCTATCAGTTCCTAACACATCTGATTCCAATGTACATTTTAAGATATTTTGTTTACTTAGTAAAGCAACTAAGAAGTTCGGAAAAGGGAGGCTCAAAAATGCATGTCTTGAGCTTCAAGTGGCTTCTCTCACAATATTTTCTTTATTGAAGTTTTCTAGGTTACAAGTGTCTTCCTTATTTAAGCGTGGCAGACAAGTTTTTATTATCTCACATTTTCTGAATGCCAACTGTTTGAGTCTCTTCTGTTCCTATGCTTTCACAAACATTTACTTGATGCCTTGTACTAGAAGAGTGTTGTCAAGTGACTTTGCTGGATAAAATCACTTAGGCTCTAACTAAGGAAATTGGTGCATAAATAAAAGTATCTGTTCAGGTTTGCTTTGTAACACTGAATCCTCTTAGCCTGTAGTACCCTTGAAAACAGAAGTAAAAGTATTGTATAATTTTATTTGTAATTTTATAATTGTATGATATTATGTATAATAACCTGCAATTTGAATACAAATTAATAGAGAAAAATCCTTCAGTGGAAAAGCACTTGTAACAGAATAATACATACTTTGACCATCATGAATGCCTGTGTTTACACTCAAAACTTTTGTGTACTATTGAATATAACATTGCCATGAGAAGCTACAGTGAGAATGGCTAGAACATTGCACAAAAATCTACTTTCCATTTATCAGTTACATTCAAACCAAAAATGTCATCACCTGTGCAAATTCTGAATAGCTAAATTCATTGCTGAACAGGTTTTTGGTCAGATAATACCAGTTCATTTGTTGATGAACCAACTTATTCATATGGGATGATAAAGAAAAAAAAATGCAAAATTTACCAAAAGGAGTAATGTTTAGGAGTCACTTATTTGGCTATTGATAGAATTTTTTTTAATCAGCGTTTCTCATTATGTAAGTAAGTTCAAGAATGCTGTATTGGACATCTAGACTTTTTAACAGTTTGCCTTGGGAGAATAACTAAAATATAGAAATGTTCATAAATTTATTGGGAAAATAAAATATAATAGCTGTCAAGCTCCTTATCATAAATTTTATTTCAATGTGATATAGAACAGCAATAGTTTTACCTAAATTTGTCTGTATAAACTGTTTATCTAAACAAAATAGAACTATTCATTTACATTAAATTAGGTTTGTAAGATATTAGTCTTTGTTTATTTCCATCTAGCAGGGTATATATGGATAGACATTTTCAAACATTTAACCCAGCATATTTCAATTTTAGTGGGTAGCTCATTTGAACCAATATGGAACCTCTTAGAAGAAAAAATGTAATAATAGGTTAACAATGTATTATCGTAAATTAGAAATGAAATAAATTGTTCTCTTCATGGGGTATTAACTTTTCCTACTGAACAAGAATATTCACTCAGTACTATCAGAACAAAAAAAAGGAAAGAAAAGAAAAATCAAGCAAGGAAAAAGGTAAGATATAGAGAGATGATATTTGTGCTTTAAAATCTCACTTTTTCCATACTTAATTCTAACATGACTTCAATGTAGTTTAGCAATAATAAAATTTCTCCTTAATAATTTTTAAGAGCACTTCTATGTAGCATAGAAAAATTACTGTTTTTAGGTTTTTCAAGTTCTTGGTTAAGCAAATTAAGCAATTTAGCTTGATTTATTTTTTTAGGTTATATACAAATTAAATTTCAAATTAGGTGTCAATATGGGGTGTACATTTTATACCACTGTTCTCAGCAGTGTAAGAAGAGCACTGTCTTGTATCAGGAGAGCTATGAGTTCTACAAAATCTTCATCAACTGGATGGCCTTGTGCAAATCATTTCACATCACTTGGTATCCAATTCCTTATCAGAGAAATTTTCAAGGCCTGAGTCACAAAATAATACCTAAAGTATAGGAATCCATAGGTATATGACCATTTTAATGTCAATAAAATAGTAATGATGATGATAACAATAAAGTAATCACATTTAGTGAGCCCATTCTGGTGTACCAGGCTCTGGTAAGCATCACAATGGCCCTGCCAAAGATGTCTGGATTCTGTTACCCAGAGCCTGGAACGTGTTCCTGTACATGGCAAAAGTGCCTTTACAATGTGACTAAGGTTAAGGACATTGAGATGGGGAGATGATCATGGATTGTCCAGGTGGGCCCAACCTAATCACATGAATCCTTAAAGCAGAGCAACTTCCTGACGGCAGTGAGGAAAAGACAGATGCAGTATGGCTGGTTTTGAAGACAGAGGCAGAGATCACAGGACAGGAATGCATGCGGCATCTAGGAGTTGGAAAAGGCAAGAAAATGGGTTCTCCTGTAGAGCCTCCAGAATGAACATGACCCTACTTACACTTCGATTTTAGTTCAGTGAGATTCAGGCCAGATTGCTGACCTCCATGAACTGTATGATAATAAATTTGTATTGTTTAAGCCCCTATGTTTATGGTAATTTGTGATAGCAGCAATAAAAAATTCTGATGTAACAGGCTGTCTGCTAAATACTTTAACTCATTTTGGCCTCACAACAACCCTAGGAAATGAGGGCCATTATTATCCCCCACTGAGATTTAGGATCTGTAAGTAGCTTTTTAAACTCACGGCTTATAAATAATAAAACTAGCATTTGATCCCAGGTCTATTTTGTCTGACTAAAGACAATATGCTTAACATTATTTGAAATACAAATTATAAACTTCGAGACCATCTAAGAGTTTCTTGTTTCATTTCCTCTACTGTAGAACGAAGCCGATTTTTCTTTACTAACTGCGTGCTGGAAAGCAGGGCCAATGAGACAATCTCTGAGAACTCTGGGCCCTGTACAAAAAGTTATCATATACTTTGTGTAAAGTTGGTCTTATTTCCCTTTCTACAGCCATCAACTTTTGATGTTCTTATAATCAGAGTGATTTCCTAGTATTTAATAAGGAAAAATAAAATGTAACCTCACTAGTCTGACATATTGTAGAATATAGCAAAGAGTCTTTTTTTTAAAATAATAGGACTTCTTTCCTTCTTTCTTCCCTTCCTCCATTCCTTCTTTTTCAGTCTAAGCAGCAACTCACTAACCTAAGAAGAAGGAAAAAAGGTTCGCTTCCTCTTAAGAAGGACATGTTGCTGATTTTTCAGGCAACAATGCTTTCTCTTTATCCCTATGATGCCCTCTTTTATTTATCTTCTGATTCTTATTGCTACTCCCAGATGCCTCCTTTCTCTTTGGTGCATTAATGCCTAACTCCCTTTTACTCATTCAGGCTGAGAGAGATCATTCTGCCTGGGAGCTCTGAACATTTTACAAGCCCCTCACCAAAATAATACCACTTCATCTGTGTCATCTGAGGTGACAAGCTTGTGAAAGCTATGTGGTCTCTCTGCCACTGCACATGACACCACATTCCAAATCAGAAATCTGGAGCAACCAGAAAGTAACTTAGCTCTTTTGTTTCTTCTTTTTTGGTGCTACAATTCCTTAAAAACACTTAGGGGCTGCCGGTAGCTCAGATTCGTTGTAAGCAAGAAACTTTTTGATAAGAACTGCAGTAAATGGCCATTTTAGTGTGAAGAGGGGAAAAATGAACAGGATGAAACTTGTTTTGTTCTACAAAGAGAGAAATAAACATGAAGATGGGTATAGTCAGAAAGAGAATCTGTGAAAAGTAGATCTTTGTTCAAAAAAATGACAGATTCAAACTCAGGCAATGGAAGAGTGAGACACCAACTTTTTAAAAAGAGATAAGTAACATAAATAGGAATTTATTTTTGTATGCAAAACGTAAAGTTATACTGAAAGTATGCAATGCAGGGTCGAATACATATTCCACAGCAAGTGCTCAGAATCAGTTTATGTCTAAAATCGGCAAACATGACCAAAATGCCATTTACGACCCATGGCTGCAAATAAATGCTGAGTGGAAAATGGCTTGATAGTCCTACCTACAGGTAAAAGAAAAGTTAAGGGCATTGAAAATTACAGAATTACAGAATATGTCTTAAGTAACTCATATAAACATTTTACAAAGGGAAACTAACTAGTTTCACCTTTTCTCTCGTTTTTAACTCTTAACTTTTCTACAATTGGCTTTCCTCAAAGCCTAAATGCTTCCATTCATTATGCCCTTCAAACGCTTAGTAGAAGTGCTGTTAAGTTCACTTGAACTCTATTTGGAAATATTTGGCTTTAAAAATACTGACTTTTTTTTTTTTTGCTATTACAAAAAAAATAAGGGACCTATGAAAAAGTATTAATAGATATGATCAGAAAAGATTTTCTACACATATCAAATATTGCACAACATAAAAATACTCAAGTTCCACAATACATTGTAGTTTCTTAAGATTAAATAATGTTTGTCACGTAGATGAATATATCTTAAATTTGCAAATTTCAGTGCATGATTTCATAGCCAAATCTTTGTTTATATGGAACTACAGCTTTACTAGTATATCTTCATCATATAACAATATATTTTATGTTATCACCCTAAGGCCATTCCAAATGGATTGATAGCCATTCAAAAAAAAGAAAAAAAAGAAAATTTCAATTCTGTTTCATAAGTCTAGAAATGGCTTTGCTTCTGATATTATGTGTTCAGAGAAAAGGACAAATATGAGATAAGAATGGAGGGAAAGGGGAACGAAAGTTAATACTTTAAATGCTAGCACTAAACAGGCTTTAAAAAAGCTTTCTGTCTTCCTCAGTCACTGAAGAGGAGATGTCTCTTTCGTGTCTCCCTCATGGCCTTCAGTATTGTTGGACTTGGTGTACAAATCACCTCAGACATTGCTGAGCACGCCCTCTCTCATTCACCATTCTGTACAAGGTCTTCTGACATTCTTGGTGTTAAATACATTAATGGAACAGAGACTGAGGTAGATAAGATTATCTTTAGGTAACGTTGTGAGGTCATTTATTATTAATAGAAGAGTTCTATCCTGAAGACATTGCTTCTCACTCTGCTTGGTGCAGTTGGATATTTTAGTAGTCCAGTTAAAGTGTGTGTGTGTGTGTGTGTGTGTGTGTGTGTGTGTGTGTGTGTCTGTTTGGCAGAAAGTATAGGGAAGGGACAAGAAGGATCGAAGAAGAAGTATAGTAAATATTAGCCCTTAAATTTGGAAAGAAATGAATAGGTGTTTTTCCGTCTCTTTCATCCTGTGACTTCTTTCTAACTGTTCTTAGTACATAAAGAAAAAAATGCCTCCATTTTTGAATTGAATCAATGAAAAAAAGAAAGTTTATAATATTCTTTAAGGAAAAGAATTCTCATAGAGTATACTTCCCACCCAAACCCAGAAAACCATGAGGATATTTTCTTCTTATTTTCTTTAGAAAACAATGACTCATTCTCACTAGGAAAGGAGGACGTTAAAAAAGTCACAGAATATATTGAAGATAAGAAATAATTTTTTTCTAGACATCAAATAGAATGAGAGGGTGGAATAAGAAAAAACACCCTCCCTAGCTATTCAAGATGATAAGAAATTTCTTTTAAGTTCTTTTCCTCTTTGTATTTGTATATATTTCCAAATTGACCACCACTACAATTTACAATAACATGAAATATATAATGCATGTAATTTCTTCAGAGAAAATTCCTTCCTGGATATGTGTTTTGCTCTAGTTATCCTCAATATTTTTTTAATAAAAAGAGCAAGGATTATTAGCACATAAAATTTCTTTATAAATAAGTGTGCTTGGATGCTCTCATGATGTCTATGTTTCTCATGGTGTGATAAGCACCCATCAAGGTTTTCCATTGACATTTGTAGTTTCAAATATTCTATCCTGCTGTCACTCTAAGTGCATTCATACTTGGTAGACTATGTCCCAAGTTTTCATTTGCATGATTTAGTCACTGAACTCGTATGTTGCCCAACAAGAATTTCTTGGCTCTTGCTGTTTGAAAAGGGAGATTGGACTATACTTTGTGGAGTACCTACTGTGTGCCAGGGTGACTGATAGTCTACATTCATTATCTACTTAGTACTGAAAGATAGGTACAATTGTCCCCATTTTACAGTTTGTAAAGTAGAGAGGTATGAAGGTTAAATATAGAGGTTAAATATATTCGAGGTTATACAACTTGGAAGTCATGATGTTAAGAGTTCAAAACCAAAACACTTGAGTATCAAACCTCTGGGGTTTTTTTCTCACTCCCTATAATATACTGCCTCTGTACTTTCTGGTTATACAAATTACAATGTGAAATATCAGCATAACTGAGAAGTTTTTTTTCAAAAGCAAATGTGTGAATAATGTGCTAAGAAATTCAGAACTCAGGTTTAAACACTAGCAAAGAAAAATCACAATACAATTTGTCTTGAGTTTGATAAACTTGTTCACATCATGTTATGTTTGTCATCCTGTCAAATGTGTGTATGCTTTAATTATCTCTTTATTAGTATAATATACTTTTACCTGTTTTGATATTGGGTGGGCCAGTGTGACAGAAGATATTAGGTTTGTTCCATTTGTGAAGAGTCTAGGAGTGTTCTGCTTTATGTAATACTTCAAATGTGTTTAGAGCTCCACTTTTCAAGAGAAACAAACGGCTTAAGGAACCTACTAAAGCCCTCCGATGTAAAAGCCACAGGAACACAGAATAATCCATTAATAAAACAAAAGTTCAAATAAAAAATTAAGAATTAAGATTATCCCTTGATAAATTTCTTTTTTCTCTTTCCTCTTTTTTCTTTTTCTTTTTCTTTTTTGAGACAGGGTCTTACTCTGTTGCCTGAGCTACAGTGCATGGCCTCATCCATCATAGCCCATTGTAACCTCAAACTCCTGGGCTCGAGTGATCTTCCCTGAGTAGCTGAGACTACAGGCACATGCCACAACAACAACTGGTTTATTTTTATTTTAGTTTTTGTAGAGATTGGGCCTTGCTGTTGTGCAGGCTAGTCTTGAACTCCTGGCCTTAAACGATCCTCCTGCCTCAGCCTCCCACAGTCCCCTGCTAAATTTCTATTGTATTATGGGAAAGGAGAATACAATATGAGATATTGTATAATACCTTTAGTATTATTCCAGTAGATTTAATTCCATCACAAACTGCTAAAATAGAACGAAATAATTTCTCCAGTAAGTTATATGAATATTAATGCCTTTCAAAGTTTTGTTTATTATAGTGATACATGTTCAAAACGATGTATTTGTTCAGCAATAGGAAAAACACAACTTATCTTGCCCTTCTTTAGGCAAATGAACAGCAATAAATTGCAACAGTACAATATCACTAGATACCTTCTGAGTTCATGAAAGCTTTAAAAATGTACCAATTAAATAGAAATAATGTCTAAATCACTGTAAATGCCCAAGCAAAGTAGAATTTTCAATGTCCTGTAAAAACTCCATATCTTTAATATCTAAGAACTAGAAAATAATTTTAAATGTACATGTGTTTCATACTCTTCTAAGAACAAGAGACTTTAAGTCAGAGGAGACCAAAAACTGGTAAGTGAATTACCAATTAAAACAAAAGATTACGCTACAATGAAAAAAGAATGTAGAAAGTATGTGAATTTTTCATACTATAATATTGCCAGTTTAGTAAATATGCCCAATGATAAGATTTGTTTCATTAACTCCTTCCAAATTCCAGGCCAAAAACCCACACAGTGTTAACATGGTTTGATTTCCAATTATGTATAGAAGAATTCTTTAATCCTGTCTTGATAGAGAAAAGAAATATTTTTTTGCCTTAAAAATGTGCTCTATAAGTCAGTTCATGTTTATCCTTCTACATACAAATTCATTTCTGTTCATTGATTAAAATCTGCTGGAGGTGGAGAGGTAGTTGTTTGATGTAATTGGTCTATCAAGTTTAACAGCAAATGATTAAGTAGGGCAAACATTAACAGGGACGGGAAACAGATCCAAAGACGTTTTCTCATGGTACTCTGGTGGAAAGCTGAAGTGATTTCAAGATAGAACAAACAGCTTGCCGAAAAGGATCTGAGTTGAAATACGGCTGCCCCTTTCTTCTATGTTCTCCTTCACCCAGTTTCCAGTTAACTCCATGAATCCACAGGGAGAACTACTTTTTACAGTTGGGTTTTTAGGATTGCTGTACCCTTGATCAATACTGCTCTCTCTTAACTAATATAGTATCTGCTGTCTTTTCTTATTTCAGGTTACTTTACCTAACAACCACATAGTTTTCAGAACATATATGTAGAAGGTCAGTGGGCAGTAGATTGGCTTCTCTCATACAGACACTCAGGGTCCTCCTAACTGTTTTGTTTAGGGCTTATACCAGGTAAAATCTTCCAATTTGTTTCTCAAATGTTATAGTAGATTTACCACCACAGTTTCCACGTTATTTGACAATAGAATTTCTTCTCCAGAATTCTACTCTCAATGCTAAAAATGTGAATCATCATGACTATGACATGAGAATAAATCTTCGAATATTCAATCCAATTTTATTTTAAAGAAGGAAAAAAAATCCTTCACTTTTTGTTTAAGTATAGACATGTTGCAAAGTTGTCAGATAATAAACAGCTAAAAATCTGACTTTGATAAAGTGAGATATATAGACTAATTTTATTTCATTATGTGTGTTTCATTAAAATAAAATATTATAACCTCAAGGCACTTGCTCCATTTTCCTTCTGTTCTAGTGGGATCATTTGACGAAGAGAATGCACTAAAAATTGTAATAGACAACTGTTTTCTTCCTACCCTCTATCCCTAAAAGAATAAGATATCAAGTCAAAGCTGGCAGTCATTTGAACATCAAAATGTTTGGTATTAATTACATTAGTTAGTTTTTAATGAAGTATTTGGGAAGAATAGTAATAGGTTTTTTTAAGTAACAACATCAGTTAGAAGTGACTAATTTAACCCCCCTTGCCTTGCTGTCAGAATGCTGCAATTAAAATATCTATGCTGATTTTACCACAAACTAATTATAGCTTATATTGAGATGGGAGAAAACTATTGATATACCAAAAATTGTCATACTTTCTTCATATTAATATGCAAAGAATTGACTAACTTTTCTAGTTCTCCTTCCTGCCTTTCATCCTTCCTTCCTCCCTCCTTCTTTCCCTAACCATCTGCACTCTCTGCCTCCCTTCTTTTTTTCCCCTTTTTTTTTTCCTAAAGATTCTGTATTTTTAAGATGGAAGTTTTATTTATATGGGGTATTTAGATGACATTTTAAAAAACCAATCTCTCTTTTAAAATATTTCCTCTCCAACTTCAGCAACTATGGAGAAAATTTTGATACAACATTTATAATTTGATAATGGGAAAGGTAATCTTTCTATTACATGCTTCATTGTATGACATAGTACATACACTTGAAATATATTCTCTCTAATTCATATCACTTGCACCAAACTTCCAAAAACTCAGTATCTTTAAAATACCAAGACTAGTTAGAGCCAATACATGATGGGGCGTTAATAAAAAGAATATTGGATTGAGAGTCAGCAGAGGTGTTTTTTTAACTCAATTCTGTCTTTAATGCTTAAAACCCTTTGGTCCGTAGCCTCCTTAGTTATTTGAAGAGTGACCTGTATTTAATAATCTCTAAGGTCATTTCTGATTCTAATGTACATCTTGAAATTACTAGACATTTCCTTATAAAATGACAATAATAAAAATATTTCATAATGCCAGAGTCTTCTTATCTGCTAACCTCAACCATTCAGAACCCAGCCAGGAAGCTGGGAAACAAAAGGTTCTGAGTGGCCAAAATAAATGCTGAAGTCTATGAACTAAACCTTATTCTTAAGGCAACTCCTTGGGCCCCTCTCTCAGAGACTGTTTACTCTTTAAATAGAATCTCTTTTTAAGTTTGATTATCGTGTGTTCAAAGGCTTGGCACTTTAGTGGCAAATTGGAAAGGGACTATGAGACAATTACAAAACAGAGCAATGTATGGGAAAGTGCTTTGTAGGCTCTGAAGTGCTGTGCAAATGTGAGCTGTCGTTATTAGCAGGAGTGACTGACAACTGACAGCAATAGTGAGAGGAAAGATAAACAAACCATTTCAAAGGAAACACGGGAGTTTCAAATACTATTGGGGGTGGGGCTGTCTAGTAGATTGGCAAATAAATTTAATCACTCCAGTAATTCCTGAGATGATCACTGGATTCTAGCATAGTACATGCTTACAGAAATAACTGAGTTATCAAGGAGAGATTTATTTACATTCTGAATATTTGGTTTGAGAAATGATGTACTTGGAAAGTACATTTTAAGCACCATATAAATGTTATTTTGTCATATAACTTGATTTGACATCAGAAGAGTATGCAACATGATCCAAATGTTTTCCATCTAAAAGAATTTTAAAATAAAATTCTATATGGTACATAAGATGCTAGATTTCAAATACCTAGAAAATCATATCTGAATTATCCTAAATATGTGAAATATGACTCTAATTTTGAAAAGCAGTTAATTTTGCATTATCCATAATGGAAGTAATTAAGATAAAATAATATTAATTCATTTTGTTTCCTATTTAAACAAAATGATTCTATGCTTGGATATGAATTTTCTGCAACGTGGCTTCTAAATTCACAAGCTTATTATGACAGTAGTACTGGAAAGATATGAAATATGGTACACGCCAATACTCAAAAATGGATTACATGCTGAGGCAATGTAATAAAAATTTTAAGTGATAGTGGCAACCAATCTAAAGCAAACTCAAGTTATAGCTAAAAACACTCATCAATACAGAGTTAGAAACCAAAATCAAAGTTTGTTCCATGTCAAGTTACTAAAATATTCATTGACACCTCCAACAGCAAATTAAATTATGAAATGAAACTAAAAAATCCGACACAGTCTCTTTTTGCCAGTGTAGACATAATAGTAACAGCGCTTCAAATCCCATCTGAAAATTAACTGTGTGCTTTTCTCACATTGGGAATGCGAGTCCTAAAATGTTTAAGCCTTGTGTTTGTTATATCATATTATACATAAACAAACTGAAGTCCAGGATATCAAGGTCACAATGATTTAGAGGTAAACATGAGGCAAGAATCTGATTCTCTCTAGTCTTGTATATCAGTATTCTTTTAACTATGAGTTATAAAACTGATACTTTATGCTGAAATAAAAAAAGATATTTTTATCATCTGCTACATAACATTAGTGACAGACAACATTTTAAGAATGAAGACCTGGGTGGCTATCAGAGTCCAAGATCCTCAGGGCTTGAGGTCATGCTTTTGGAAATCATTTCCCGGACTTGGGGCATTTGAGGAGAGTACAGAGAAGCAAATGAATGGTGAATAGGAGAAAGGCCTTCAGCAAGGCAGCTGCAGGTTAGTTGGATTGATTGACTTCCCAGCAGACCAGAGCACAGTTTGCTCAATTACCCTTTTGTACGACTGGGAAAAAAAGAGAGGAACACCAGAGACTGCTAGCTCCCAGTTACCAGTAATTTTTGAAAGAGATATTTGAAAGATATACAAACAATATTTTCCGCTCTTTCCCTGTATAGGAAAGGCATTGTGCATCAAATCAAAACTGAAATTAACTAGCAACTAAAGTTAGCAGCCATAGTCTTTGGTCACACTATCACCTTGAATCGGAATATTCAAACAATAATAGCACAGTGGCTTTGTAGTTTATATCAGAGTTTTGCATGAGCTTCTCACTCATCAGTGTTTTCGGAAACACTTCTGTAGTATCAAATGAACTCAGAAACGGCTCTAAAAAAGAAAAATGAGTAGTGACCGAAAAGCACAATAAATATTTCAGACCTTTTTATTAACATTTCATTTTTGCATTTTCTTTGTCAAAGCTCTAATTGGTAAGCACTAAGCTTAAAAAAGCAAACAGCAATATTTCTTTAGGACTGTTTATGTTCCAGCTTTGGGTTTTTTTTTTTTTTCTATAGTTTATGGAGTATGGCAACAAGGGCTTGCATGTGTTAAAGCCAAATTGCATTTTGCATTAACAATTTGCGTTTAGAAATCCAGCCACCTAACACCACTAGAGTTAATATTTGCTTTGGACTGTTCTACTTATTTAGTCTCAAGCTTTTCCAAAGAGCTAACACAAAAAGACAGCCTTCCTATTTGCCTAGTAAGTGCATGATGTCACACATAGTATATGATATGCTTCTACAGAGACTAGGTATTAGCTGTTCTTCACGTGAGCCATATACTTGGCTGGGTCTGGAAATGTGAACTTTGTAGTGACAGGATGCAGCAAACTTACTGAAGCTCATATCAATTCCACTTTGGAAATGTCTCCTGTCTCATTTTCACTGTGCCTCTTCTTCCTTCCAACTGCCCTATTTCACAACGAGTACATAACCTCCTAAACATTTTAGCTTTCTGACAGGTTTAACTTCCCTGAGTCCCTTCTTAGCTGGTTTGCTTCCATACTGCTGCCAAAAATAATTCTCAATAGTAAAAATCTAACCATTTCACTGCCATACTTACACCAAAAAGCCTTTTATCGCCTACACATTCCTTACAAAATACAGTGCAAATTCTTTAAGCTATTACTTAAGGCTTTCAAAGTATGACCCCAAAGCTTCTTTTCCATTTGTGTTTCCTTCCATCTCTTCTCACCTCACCTAAAACCTCAGCTACACTGGCTGAACAAGATCCTGCCTTTGCCCCAGCCTTTCTTTTGCTTGGCGTTTCTTTCATTCTTCTTTTCACTTGAAGAAATTCTCATTTGTGAAGATTCAATATAAATGTCCATTCTGGGTAAAGCCTTCTCCAACCTATTCTTCAATCCCCCCTGTGCTCCTACAACATTTCGCATATAATCTCTATTATTCCAGTAAGTAAAAGCTAGAGAGATATAATAGCTAACATTTATTTAGCACTTACTATATGAAAAGCACCTTTTAAAGCAACTTGCACATAATAATTTATTATAATCACCATAACACTGTAAGCTTGATACTATTATTGTCATCAGTTTTATAGTTGGAAAATGTGAGTGCATATTGGTCAAGTAACTCACTGTAGGTCACCAAGCTTATTAGTAGCAAAGTTTGATTCAGACCTACGCAGTCTGAGTCCAGAGACCATGCCTTAACCATTATGATCTGCCACCAGTTGTGTTTCATTTGTCTCCCTGATTTTAATCTCCTTGGAAAAGATAACTCATTTATGTTTCTCTGCCCAGCATGAATATAGTGTCTGGCATATTTTAGCCAGTCAATAGCTTTATGTCCAATTTATCTGAATTAATGTGAATCAGACCCTATTAAATTAAGGAAAGTAGATTTTTAAAATTTTATAGGAAAAAATTCTTAGAAAAAATATTGAGGAACGTTTCCGATAGGTCAATAAAAAATACCTTATTTAAACCTGTGGCTCTTGATGTTTAGCATGTATCTTTTACAGTTTCTTGATTATATCAACAATATTGAATAGATGTTTAACCCATACTTACTATAGTCTATTTTTCAGATACATTCATTTTTTCCATTTTCAATAGATTATTGGATTTCCCAAATACATCATCATAAAGTGTCTTATAGCTATGAAGGTTTTATAATGAATAGCAAACTTTCCTAATGATATCTTTTTGAAGTACAATTGTATCAGTCATTTTTATTGATCATATGTGTTTGCCTTGGTGAGAGTGAGGTGATATGCTGTGTTGGAAATTTTCTGTGTAGAATAGCTTCCAGATTTTAAAATTAGAGGTACAAATTTATGGATTTCTGAACAACAAACTCCCTGAAGTCATGCAAATTATCTAAAAGGTTTTTAATACATACTTGTTGAATGAACATGTACCAACAATCATATTTGCATGTTGAGGTTTCCTGCAATTTAAAAACAAAAAGAAGAAAATATTTTAAATTGATTCCAGAGGTATTCTTATCATCTGTTATATATTCACAGAGAGGTAGAATTGTAGCTGAAGAACACACACTTATGGCTTATTTTTGTAGGACTCAAGAGAGAACTAACTTGAAAATTGCCACTGCATTTTCAGGCAGTGACACAGTCAAAATATTTCAGTCTTTTCTATTTGATTTGTGTATTTGGTTCCCAATTAATTACTTCCTAGGGGAAGCTTTAGGAATTCTTTCACTTATAGATTCCTAACAAAATGAGATTCATAAACAAAATACATGATATAGTCTGAAGCCCTCTTAGTGCTCACCTTTATAACCTGGTATTCTTTTAATGTGTAGGAACAGTGAACTTCTTTTTAAACCTAAATGACACTATTATCTTTTAAAGTGGTTAAAAATAGCAGACCCATAGAGGTAATAATATAATATTCATTTAGGAGAATTCTGAGTATCATTACCTCCCTAAGCAGTTAACATGAACAAATTATCAAAGAGATTGGCTCTTTTAAATGGAAAGATGAGCCAAATGTATTAGCACCTCAGTGGAATTAGGAATATGTGAGAAATATAATCATAAAGCAGCAACTGGTGAGCTGCAGCTCAACCACCCAGGACGCTGTTCATCAGAGGTTTTGGTGCTGTTGGAAAGTCAGCACCTGCTGAGATCTGCCTGGGGATTCAGCTGCCTGGACTGGGATCACCTTTACTGATGGATGCCAAAGCTTTGCCCTTGAAGATTTTAGTCTTTTGCTCCCCCTATACCAAGGGAATTTAGGTGGGACTGTTTAAATATAGAATGTATTCTATAGATTGAAGAAATTATGTGTATCAATTGTTTTTAATTAATAGACTATTCATATCTTTTCTAGGTTTATAGAAAAATTCAACAGAAAGTAGAGTTCCTATATACTCCTTCTGCACTCCTCCCCTACCCAATTTCTTCTATTATAAATATCTTTGCATTAGTACGGTACATTTGTTACAATTGATGAGCCAACATTGATACGTTGTTCATAGTTTACATTAGGTTTCCTTCTTTGTGATGTATATTTTATCGGTTTTTACAAATATTTAATGTTGTTAATACACCATTATTTATATCAGAATATTTCACCACCTAATAATTTACTGTCCTCCATCTATTTATCCCTTCCTCCCTCCTTTGAATTTCTGGCAACAGCTGATCTTTTTACTGTCTCCATACTTTTGCCTTTCCCAGAATGTCATGTAGTTGGAATCATATAGTAGTCAGTCTTTTCAAATTGACTTCTTTCACTTAGCAATATGCATTTAAGGTTCCTTCATATCTTTTTCATGGCTTGATAGCTCATTTCTTTTTATTGCTTAATAATAGTCCATCGTCTGGATGTATTACAGTTTGTTTATCCATTCACCTATTGAATGACATCTTGGTTGCTTCCAAGCTTTGGAAGTTATGAATAAAACTTCTATGAACATATTTGTGCACGTTTTTGTATAGACATAAATTTTCAACTCACTTGAAAGTTATGATTATGAAAAATATTTTTGACAGAGAGTAAAGACACAGGTTGAGAAGTTAGAAGACAAGGATGAATCCCACCTTGTCACTTCAGTCATTCAGTACGTTTTTGTCAGAGGTCTGCTGTGCTACCTCTACTGTTCTGTGTCAGAAATGCATAAAGGGCTACTCTGCCTGGTTTCCAAATGCCTTGTCTACGTTAAAGAGCATTATTAGACCTCTGGTTCCTGACCTAAAAGATGCTCATATCCTTGGATATTTATGATTTTCTATTTTATTTTGCAAGTTAGATGAGCTGCCATGGACAAGACTTGTAACTCCTGGCAACAGAAGCTCATTTGATGCATAATATCCTATTGAGAGAGAAGTGTTAAAATACATCAATTTATTTTCTTTCTAGTCCTTCTAAACTACATGTCTTTAAAAATATTTATGTCTAAATATAGAAAGCATTTGAATACTTTTCAAACAATATTCTTTAATTATCTATAATATAAAATAAAATAAGAACATGGAATCACTTTCTGTATATCAAGTAAGGATGAAAATTGGACTTGATTTGAGAATTCATTTTGAGCGTTAGTTCTGTCACATACTGGCTTGGTGATGTTGGCTTAAACTCTTGACTTTGCAGGGCAAACAGTGTCTTATTAGTAAAATGAAGTACCAAAATATGTATTCATCATACAGGTTTCTTTGCTCATTATACAGGACTTCTGTGAAGCCCAAAGGCAAAAATGTGCATTGTATATAAAAGAATATTGCAAATTGTAAAACATCATAAAAATATCCACTATTACTGTTATTGCTCTAATATGTTTTAGGTCTATTTAATTTCTTTTCTATTGTATATGTTTTGAAATATGTACACATTGTGAACGGATTACTGCAGTCCGGCAAGCCAACGTATCCATCTCCTCACATAGTTACCACTTTTTGTGGGTGTGACAAGAGTACCTGAAATCTACTCTTTTAGAAAAATTCCAGTACACAATATATTATTATTATGACTGTCATAATGTTTCACTTTAGATCCTTAATCTTATTCATCCTTCATAACTGCAACTTTGTACCCTTTGACCAACATCTACTCATTCCCCCATCTCCCCGCTCTTGGTGACCGCCATCCTCCTCTTTGTTTCTATGTGTTTGATGTTTTTGGATTCCAGTATAAGTAAGATCATGCAGCATTTGCCTTTCTTCGTGTGGCTTATTACAGTTAGTATAATGTCCTTCAGGTTCATCTGTGTTGTCACAAACATCAGGATCTCCTTTCCTGAGGCTGAGTAACATTCCATTATGTGTGTGTGCGTATGTGTGTGCATGCACACTCAGATAGCTCCTTGGGTACAGATTTCCTTTCTTTTGGGTGTATACCCAGAAGTAGAATTGCTGATCATACGGTAGACTAATTTTTAACATTTTGAGGGATCTTCATACTGTTTTGCATAATTATTCCCACCAACAGTGTACAAGGATTTCCTTTTCTACACATTCTTGCCAACACTTGTACCTTAGTTTTTTGATAAGAGCCATTCTAACAGAGGTGAAGTGATATTTTATTGTGGTTCTGATTTACATTTCCCCGATGTGATGTTGAAACACATTTTCATCTACCTGGTAGCTAATTGTCTTCTTTGGAAAAATGTCTATTCAGGTCCTTTGACCATTTTTTTATCTGCATTTTTTTCTTTTTTGTTGTTAAATTGTATGACTTCTTTATTTATTTTAGATACTAACTATTAACCCTTATCAGATATATGGTTTGCAAATATTTTCTCCCTATCCATGGGTTGCTTTTTCATTTGTTGGTGGTTTCCTTTGCTGTATAAAAACTTTTTATTTTGATGTAGTCCTACGTGTTTGGTTTTGTTTTTGTTGCCTGTACTCTTGGTGTCATAACCAAAAAATCATTGCCAAACCGGACGTCAAAGAGCTATTGCTCTGTTTTCTTCTATGAGGTTTATAGTTTCAGGTCTTATATTTAAGCTTTTTGTCCATTTGGAGTGAATTTTTTGTGTATTTAGTTTTTTATTTTTAATTTGGGTAACCTTTTACTAAATCAAAGTGGTGGTATTTTTAGCTGCATCTATACTGAAATCCTAATTTTCTGGAATTTGATAGTCCACTAATGTCAGAGGGTCAATACAATTATGTTCTGCCTAATTTCCCTCAGGTGTTAGTCAGGCTCCTCTGAGAAGCAGATGTCAAAATGGATTTAACATGCAAAAATTATATCAAGGGAAACACATACGTGAGAAAAACATAAGGAGGGAGCTGGAGGGCTGGGAAAATCATCAGATTGCAAAGTAAATATGATCCCAAGTGAAAGCGAGGGGGCAAAAAGTTTAGATCAAAGCATCCTAGACTGTCATGCAGTCCAACAATGGTTTGTCAGGGTGTTCTAGAGCCACAGTCTGCCTTCATAGGAGTCCCTTGTCTTTAAGAAACTTGCCTGCTTAAGTATCCCTGTTACACTCAGTTATTAGCTCGGAACAGCTGGTGAAAAATGTGATCTTAGCACACACAATCCTGGTGATAGAATATAGCAGTTGGGTCCTTAGTAAGTTACGTTCCCAGCAGCTGAGGGTCTGTAAGGTGCATTTTCATGATCCACTACACTTGACAAAGATGTTTATTTTTCCTAAATAATAAGGAAGATGAAGGATTTATTTAATTGATGCTTCACTAAGGATGTGAAGATGTGAAGCATGGGTAGTGATATGATGCAAACGTTAACAAGCATGGAAAACCGAGTGCAGACACATTCTCAGGAGAGGCGTTCATGTATTGCGTTTAATAACACTATCCCCATGCTCAAGGGCAATCAGAGTCTACAGAAGAGCCATTTTCCTGGCTGGCTCTATAAGAACTCTTTGTCCTCAGTGTTTTTGTTTTCGTTTTACCACCTTGTCCATGATAGCTCATCTTCCAAAAATTCTTCTAGAGAGGGGGTCATTAAACCATTTCCTAAATTATAGCATAAATGTGAGACATTTTAAAATTATAATTGGCCTCTGGGGCTATAAGATGAAGTTTTCAAAGAGTTAAAATCTTTGAGAATAAGGAAAATTTCAAACCTGGAGACAACTTCAGGTGCAGATTTTATATCCTTAGAAATGATAAAACTACTTTTCAATATGGCTTTCTATATTTCTCATCTCTACTCATTACCTTCCTAAATTATCTTGTTCTTTTTTCTACCTTGCCTCCTACTCATCAATTAAGAATAATGACTGACAGGAAAAATGGCACACATGAAAAGTTATTGTTAAAATATTAATAGATGTCAGTGTGTCTCTCTAAGTTCGTGTGTTTCAGAGTTATCGAGCTGAGCTCCCACTGTGGGCCATCTACAATGGGGTGGCTGTCCATGTCACCGGGTCCTTGAGGTGACACAAGATTTCTTAAGGCAGAAAGGTGATTTCATCTTCATATAATAGATTATGCTGATTTTCCAAGTGTGAGAAACTGTTTTATTTTTAAATTTTATCTTTCTTGGGCTTTTAATCTCTTTCAAAAATTTATCTTCGGCTGGGTGCGGTAATTCACATCTGTAATCCTAGCACTCTTGGAGGCTGAGGTGGGAGGATTGCTTGAGCTCAGGAGTTCAAGGCACGCTGATCAACAGCAAGTCTCCGTCTCTACTAAAAATAGAAAAACTTAGACGGGAGTGGTAGCGCCTGCCTATAGTCCCAGCTAGTCGGGAGGCTGAGGCAGGATTGCTTGAGCCCAGGAGTTTGAGGTTGCTGTGAGCTATGATGATGCCACTGCATTCTACCTTGGGTGACAGAGCAAAACCCTGTCACCTCCCTCAACGCCCCCCCCCAAAATTATCTTGGACAAACGTTCCTCTCTCTCCTGTTTCCTCAAAGCTAGAAAACTAGATCTTACAATAAGCTGACTTCAGTTCTTAAAGAAAGGGAAAAATACCATAGAAAGCCATAATTTTCTTCCTATGACCTTAACTTATATTGCAACCCCTCCAGGGAGCTGTCAATTAAAAGCATGGAATTTACACAAATCTAAGTCTCGGAAATCAGCCAGCAAGCTGCACCAAATATGTGGAAAAACCTATTAAATAGCTTTTTAACCTTTATTACTTACCATGTTTGATTGTACAAATCTATAGCCTCAGGAGACATAGGCAATACTAATTGGAATTCATGTGAAGAAAAAAGTAAAAAGCTGTTTCAACTGATATAAACATTTCGCAGTATCAAGTTAGATACTTAATGTGGAATATGCCAGAAGCTAGCATACTGGACAAGATCTCTCAACCAATACAGAAGCAGAAATCTACTACTCCGCTCATTTAGTGGCCCTAATAATTCACTTATTATCCCTGGTAATTCACTACCTCAATTATAACATAAAATTTTCTGAGTCTGTAATTCTAATGTCGTTTAATCTTACTTTAAAAGCTAAAGCAATACAGTTAGTGCAAGATGTTATTAACAGATGCTTTCTGGGAAAACAGTGATGATCTTATTGGCTAAAAATCTTTGTGATATATTTTTTCTAAGGAATTTTGAGGAGAAATATTAAAACTATTAGAAATTTCTTGTTTTGGAATTTGAGAGTATTATCAATGACAGCTTTGATTTTCTCAAATCAAGAGATCTTTGTGTTGTCATGACATTAAACAATTTGCAGAAAACAAATTTAATAATGTCACAGTAAGTAAGGACTCTGTCTGAAGATTGACTGCAGTCTAAATTCCAAAAGTTCCCATTACTTCAGATGATTCAATTAAGGTCTTTTGTGAAGCATTATGCCTGCTTTCCTGTTGATAGTGTTCTCATGAATATAGTACATTCTTTTCCTTGGTAAAATAATTGAATTGTATTCACAAATTCAATACAACTTATGTGGCAAAATGCACAGGAAAGTGTAATTTTTCTCCATTTAAACAGAACTGATACTCTTAAATAGTTAAACCTGGACTTTCATGCTCAGAAAATGTTCAGAACAATGGAGCCGAAATGTATTCATCTTTCCTTTACATTACTTTAACCTGGAGGAATGTTCAAATATTAGTTTCCTTCAGTTACTTCTTCGGTTAAGCTGATTCCCAAACACAGTGTTCAGGATCTCGATACAGACAATGTAAGAACTAATTGGAGAAATTAAACCGGGGAGAAGGGAGCAGAAGGAAACTCATACTTTGTTGATTATTTTATTATATTGACTGATTGAGTGGAAGCCTCTTTTTGTATGAGCACCTTAAAGACACAGCCTCAAGTCCTTGATAATTAGGAGAAGTATGATGTAGAAAACAGTCAATTTTATGAACTTCATTAGCATAAATTATTAATTACCCAAATGTTTTTAAATTTTATAGTGAGCATAATATATAGTATAGACAAAAACATGCTTAAACATTTTCCTATTTAGTCTTCTTCACTATGAAAATCTAAAATAAAACACATACTATTATTCTTCTTACATAAAAAAATCTAGGTTTTTTGGTTCAGTTTATCCTCACCCCACACACGTAAAGCATGAGGTGTTTTTAAGTCTTTCTTTTCAAATTTGTCACCACTTAGACCTGTGCCTTGGCATGTTGGCAAAGACCCCATAATCTAGTCAAAACTCATCACTTAGGAATGATGCCTTGGTAACACAGGAATCCCATTGTGGGTCAAATATATGGGAATCTCAGTCTCTTCGGCAAAAAGAATGTGAGAATTGTTGCCAAAGAAGCTCTAAAACCTGCTGCTTTAGTAACATTTTAAATGTAAGTCTAGATCTGTAGTCTTTTTTGCATATATATTATATTTCATTAAAACATTTTTTACATTTTTAAAACAAAAATAGCTTTCTGGGGGGATGATTTTAAGATACTAATTTCTAATCTAAATGCACAGTAATTTAGATTAGAAAATCTAATCTCTTCCCACCTGCACCTATATTCCCTACAATTTCAAAGAGTAGTATATTGTTTTCTATAATGTTAAACGCAGAAAAACGAGGTGAGCTAAGTGGTCTTTTAGAGCTTTATCAATGTAGTACCAGTAGGGCTTCAGTTTACTCATGATCATCGAGCTACTGCAACCTTGATGGTGCCACAAAGAATTTCAAAATGAGTAAAATGTAGGCCTTTCCCTCAAATGCCTTGCAGAATAGTGGAGGAACTAAACTGATAATTTCTTCCTCTTTAAAAAAGAAAATAAACTTGAATATATGAATAAATACATGAATAAATATATCTTTCTAGAATTTCAACTCCATGAGAGCAGGTTTTTCTTAATCACTGCTGCATTCCTCACCCTACAACATCGCATAGTCCAGAGTAGACACTCAGTAGTCAGCGAATAAAGGAATGAATGAATGATACAATTTTTTTAAATGCCAAAATGTATCTTTTAAAAAATAAAAACAGCATGCTTGTCTCACATTTTTTTTCCAATGAGTTTTTGAAGAGCACTGTGTGGATATACACTCCACTTTAGTATTCCTGTATGAATGAACAGTTATTCCTCCAGTTTTTCAGTATTCAAAATAATACCATCTTATCTTTGTATATAATCATTTGTGCACATATGCAAAAACTTTGGTAGGATAGATTCCCAGTGGTGATATTGCTGGATCAGAGGATGTTATTAGCATTTTAAAAGCTGATACCAACAAATTGTGCTTCCATAAGTTCTATTCAATCTAGATTGAACCTTAAACTTTTACTTTTTATTTAAGGTCACGTTTGACAATCTGATGAAATCTTTGAATCCTCTGTCTATAAAAAACAAACCTTTCAGTACACCACAATTTTTAAATATAATTTTATAGGACTCCATAGATGTCTTAAAGTTCATTGTTGTATCCCAAGTTAAGAAATTCTAATAAGTGCAATAGAATTTGCATATTTTCTGATTTAAAATTCATGAGGCACCTCTCAAAAATAAAATTAAGGGTTTGTAACTTAAATCAATTCTGTTGCTTTTTGATCATTTCTAGATAAGATTTTTGCTTATAATTTTAAAATGGCCCTGAAAGGGTGCTATTGTTGATGATGAAAGTAAAGAGATCTAACATTTTATTAGAGAAATTTTATGTGCATGTATGGATTTGGGAAAACTGCCTGTCTTAGGACATGATGCTCATGAAGATCAAAGATCTACTCTGTAGAAAATACTATAATTAAAAAATGAGTTTTCCATAAGAGAGAAAACTGAGCATCACTCAGTGCCTCCCATGCACTCTGCCTGTGAGGTAGTCCCTATCTTCCCATCTATAGAAACCTTAATTCAGTGTTCAGGTCAAATGAAATTTTCTCCAAGTAGCCTTTACCTATATCCTCAGTCTCATTGCTGGGATTCTTTTCTATGCTATACCACAATAGTTAGTTTACCCATTAAGTACCTTACCCTAATTCTATTTTGTGCTTTAAAGAAAAGGCCTTGTTATTGTATTTATATACTTCCCCCACAAAGCACACCTAAAACTGTGTCTGTACTAGGTGTTCAATAAATACTCAATATATGATTGAATGTAAAACTAGATGATTTTTGAGAGAGACATTAAAGGATATATAGAAATTCAGCCAAAGTGAATGGGCCTCGGGAACTATAAAAATCTGATAGAAGGCTAATAACTAGAATCTACAAAGAAATCAAGTGAATCAGCAAGAAAACATGAAACAGCCCCATTAAAAAGTGGGCAAAATACATGAACAGAAGCTTTTAAAAAGAAGCTAGACTAATGGCCAATACACATACAAAAACATTTTCAAGTCTCTAATCATCAGGGAAATGTAAGTCAAAAGCACAATGAGGTATCATCGCATTCCAGTAAGAATGGCTTTTATCCAAAGGTCCCCAAACAATAGATGCTGGCGTGGATGGGGAGAGAAAGGAACACTCATATACTGCTGGTGGAACTGCAAACTAGTACAACCTCCATGGAAAGTAGTATGGACATACCTCAAAGAACTTAAAGTAGACCTACCATTGGATTCAGCACCCCCATAACTGGGTATTTATCCAAAGGGAAAAAAAGGTGCTTTATTAAAAAAAAGACACTTGCACCCGAATATTTATAGCAGCACAATTCACAATTGCAAAGATGTGGAAACAACCCAAATGCCCATTAATACATGAGTGGATCAATAAAATATGGTATATGTATACCATGGAGTAGTACTCAGCCATAAAAAATGGTGAACTGATACCTTTTGTAACAACCTGAATGGAACTGGAGACCATCCTTTTAAGAGAAGTATTGCAAGAATGGAAAAACAAACACCCCGTGTATTCACTACTAAATTGGAACTAATTGATTGACACTCATGTGTACAAAATTCAAGGGAAGTAGTAAAATTCAAGGGAAATCAAGCAGGTGGGAGCAGGGAGGAGAGGATGGGTAGATTCACACCTAACAGATACAATGCCACTAGCTGGGTGATGGACACGCTTATAACTTTGACTAAAACTGTACAAAAGCAATTCATGTAACCAAAATGTTTGTGCTCCTTAATATTTTGAATTTTTTTAAAAAATGAGGAAGAGATGGGGTAAAGCATAAACTAATTGGGAGAAATTCTGACTTATCCAGCTGCATAGATCATTCCATACTTGGAGTATAATGAACTATCAGGTAATGGTAAATTAAAAAGGTAATTTTCAGCACAGCAATGCAAATACTGATACCGTATTTTTTAACTTTATTACTTGTGTAGCTCTTTCTACACAAGTAATATGGATTATACCATTGACCTATAGTCTAATGAAAAGATAAATATTTAGAACATTATGAGATACCAAATTTTGAAGTGAAATAAAGAGTACATATCTTAAAACATAATCCTGGGTACTAGCAGTAGTTTATAATTTAGTGAGATGGTCATTTTCCCTATAAAGATTATTCCAGTGGCCCAACCATTTATCTAGAATGCCTACTGTAATGCACTTACAAAATTGAAGGAAGCAGTAAAGAAAAGAGAAAGGGAGAATTACTATTTTTTTTATTTGTAGGTATTACTCAATTATATCTATATTATAATATATAACACTTATGAAAGTTAATGCAGAAAGTGAATTTTAAACAAACTACTTCAGATGCACCAAAGACCCAACCTGGCCTCCAAGTGCCCAAGTTTGTTGATGGAAAATTAATGAAGAAAAAGAGGGGAAAGAACAAACTCTTCTCTCTGTTTTGCAAAATGACATTAGCTTTCATCAGATGTTTTCTGCTATCTACCACCAATTCTAAATTGCTTAGCAATTATACCCCTTGTATCTCACACACACACACACACACACACACATGCACGCACGCACACGCACAAAGAGCTTACTTTATATATCTCAGGACCTTGATGACAACCTTAACCTCTAGTTTGTGGAATAAAGTATGGGGGAAATCGTGAGATAAGATAACTCCGTGTGATTGATTCATAAAATGTCAGGCTTGGAAGGCACTTTAAAGGCACATATTTCACTCTCTCAGTAGAACTGTGGTATTTTATCATATTAAATAAAACTTATGTAATATGATAGTTTAGAAAGTTTAGTATACATACTTACATAGAATGTATAATTTGTCCTTGATTGTAGTACATGAAGTAGATTTGCTAAAACAAAATACCTTTGTCATTTTTGTAAAGAGATTGGGAATCCAATTCCTAAAGTCAGGAACGAATCCCCCTGTTGTGGTTTAATATGAGATGTTTCTGTGAGAGAAACAAATTTGATAATAATCAGGTACCATTTTTTCCTCTATTCCTCTGCTTGTATTCAGTGATTAGTCTTACACTATGATTCAATTTTGCTTAAAATCCCTTTATTGGAAACCACAGTTTTATTGACTATAAGAAACCAAGAGTTGAAGGTTTGAACCAGTGATTCTCAACCGGATAGGGTTGGGGGTATAACTTTGCCTCCCAAGGGACATGCGTCATGTCTGGACACTTTTTGGTTGTCATAACAGGGGGAAGAATGGTGCTGTCATCTAATGAGTAGAGACAGGGATGCTGCTAAACCTCCTATAACACACAGAACAGCCCTCTCACAATAAAGATTTATTCAGCCCAATGTGTCCATAGGGACCAGGTTGAGAAACACTGCTGTGAACTGATATTACAAAATATTTACATGTTTCAGTTAGTGTTGTACATATCCTAATTCATTCATGAGGCAAATTAGTATGTTTGTCTTTCAAAATTAGTCAAATAAATTTGAAAATAATTTTTAATTTCTCATTTATACCTACCTCCTCCCCAAGAGTTCATTTGTTCAAATAAGACTCTCTATAACTTTGTGAAACTGTAATGGCGTAAGCTCTGAGTCCATTGTCCCTTTTTATAGCACCTAGTAGAACTACAGAGCTCAAAAAGTCTTTTAAGGATGATAATACTATTAAAGTATTAGTGCAATAAATAACAATTAACCATGATGAAATACAGCATGTAAAAGTAGACTCTAATTCTCATTCTATGTTCTATACTATTTGCTCTTCTGCTTGAAATGTGGTAGCAGAGTCTGAACTTTAATCTACCCCAATTCAAACGTCCATATGTCAGCGATGCAAAGAGAATAATTCCTCTGAACTTGAAAATTATTAATAGTACATACAGAAAAAGAATTCATCACCAATATGGCCAAAATTACCTTTTTTAAATTAGAAATCAAAACTATTTACCTAACTTCAAAATTGTGCCAGAGTCTGTTTTCAGAGCCTCTTTTAAATCATTTGCCATACAAAATGCCTGAGTATAACTAGCTTGTATTTTATGGTAAGTGGCCCGAGTCTCTATGTCAGAATTACTCTGCCAAGAGATCGTTCTTATCCTGTGCTTACCCCACTATATTTCCATTTACTTCCTCTATGTAGCATTTCTAATTCCATTGCTCTTTACCTTTGTTTAATAACCCTTTATTTTAAAATGTTTGAATAATTACACATTGCTTCTCATGTATGAGGTATTTTTATATCTTATTTTATGTCAGGACATTTAGATCACAACAGTAATAATAAGTCATAAAAATGTCTTAAATTTATAGAACACATTTAATACAGAAGGTTCTAGCCCAATTGAAAGTTTCTTACAACCTGTGCTTATTATACACGGAGACATAACACATACCACACACAAATTCACACACACATTTGGTTTACATTCCACATTTAGCCACTTTGAGGAAGGACATTATAGGCATTCTACATTTGCAATAGTGCAATAATCTGTAAGCTACAAAACCATGAATAATTTAACCAACTTATGTTACAGGGGGAAAATTGCAGGGGAATTCTAGTAAGCTGAACTCAATTTTCAGACTTGCCAATTCAAAGATAAAAAAGCTTTTTCTCCTATGAAAAGTATAAACAGAATCATTTGGGTTGACACGTACTTTGGGTCTCTTTGGCTCTTCATCTCAAAGATTAAGATATATTTAGAAATTAGACGTAATTTTTCACCAAATCGTGGTAGTCTTTGTAGCCACTTTATTCCTAGGGTATTAGAAATGTTAGCTGTTCCACAAATGCAAGATGTCAGTCCTTCTATCAGATGAACTTGGGAGTCAGTATACACTTAGCAGAAGAGGAAAATGGATAATTATGGCAAACTTGAAAATTGATTCTAAAATAAGTACAATTATGTCTTCTAATGCCATCCAATGTATTATCATCCCTTCTGCCCTAGGCCGGTGGAGCACTGTTCATGTACCTGACTGTTGGCTTTTTACCTACTGCCCTCATTCTTGTCAGATATCTTTTTCCCTTGTATTTGTTCTACTCTTCAGAGTTCCATCCTGACTGATTTTGGATTTGGAGCTGTCATTAAAAGACACAGTCCATGAATTTTCAAATACTCTAAAAAACAACTTTTGCCTTATGGTCATCACAAGTAAGAGAAGGGGGCATTTCATAGTATCATTTGCAAATCAGGAAGCAAAAGTAATCCTTAATTTCTCTTAAAGGTAATGGGGAAAAGGATCTCTCTTCTAGTTCCATTCATGAACTCCTGCCTTTGCTTTGTTTCTCCTCAAAACAGAGACTATGGTCTGAAAACAAAATCCAAGTTTTCTGCACACCCAGGATAATATATGACAGCCTTTAGAGTATATGGTAGGATTGAGACCCCTCAAAGTTCCGGTGTTGTCAATTCATCTCTGATTGTCAAAGACGTTATTATAATTTGATAACCAAAATCCAAAAGACCCCATAGCATTTAAATGAGAAATCATTTTATTAGATGCCCATTAAATACTACGCATTGTTCCTGGAGATACAAAGATAAGATAATATATCGTCCCTTCCCTGAGGTAATTGTGCTTTCATCATGCTAATGCACTATGTGCTTGAAATTCATACAGCTTTAAAACCTGTTATAAAATTTGATGTATATATAGCACATTAAAGTTCTATAGGGAAGTGAAAAGAAAAATGGTTTGTGAGAAAGGGCAAAGCATTAAATTCTTTGGAAAAGGAATTTTTTTTTATTTCCCTTTACCTGGCAATGGATTCACCTCATTGGTGCCTAAGCTCTGTAAACGGTTTTTACCCCTTGGCCAACCACAGAAGAATTGTCAGTTGTCAAAGGAAGGTGTATTTTAAAATGATAGGAGACGATTAGAGGTGCATGTCCTGCCGTAATTTAAGGTATAGAGATGGATCATCCCAAAATTATTACATATTCAAGTGCCTCTCTATAAAAGATGAAAAAACAAAATATGAAATCACAAAATGATTTCCTTGGCTGGGCAGAGCTGCACCTGTGTAGTGTATGAATGAGTTTCAAAATACATGGTAGAAATTCCACATATGGAAGCCAAATATCACAGAAAACAAGCACTGCAATGTGCAATAGAGCAGTTTCTTAAACGTTATTAGTTTGCATGTCTGCAAACTAATCACTAGATCCCCGTTATTTTTATTTTAACAAGGCTGAAGAGGAAAATTTGTTCATTTAGAGTGTTATGCTCTTCGATGGCTTGAAGTTACAAGGGATTGTAGTTGTAGTATGGCGAACACAAGACAATTTAAAGATTATTGAGGTAATTTTTTGTTACGGTGCTGAACATCTAATAAGCAATTTTAAGTAATCCTCATGTCCCAAAGAGCAAGTGAAAACACATTCTCATTTCTTATATGTTGTATTCTGTATCTTAACAATGTTAAAAATACTGAAATGTGTGTTCTCCGTTATGTTTTTGTTCATTGGGGCAAAATTTAAAGGAATCGTTTCCTCTACTGATAGCATTCCAAAATGGGAATATTATTAATTTTTTTTACTGAAGTTAATGATTTTTATCCCTATATGAAATTTTGTATACACTGTGATTGATGGAAAACAATGAAAAATGACATCTACCCAGTCCTGTTTCTTCAGAAAGTCATAAAATGGTTTTATTTATGTGTTGCAGATTGCCTTAGCTTTGCATTTTAGCACCACCTGGTGGACAAAATATCATTTTGTTTATTTTTTTTTTTCTTTACTGTTTAAAATAGCCCGTATCCACACTGTATGCAATTATGACATATCTTAGTAGATATTTAATTGTAAAAGTTCTAAAGTTCAAGGATTAGTGCAAACAAAATAACGTTTAAAAATCTGAAATATTTCTTGAGTAATAATGCCAATTTAAATGCCTGAGTTTTTTTAAACCCTCATGAATGCATACAGATTTGAATAGCGTTTTATATTCACATGCAAAAATTGATTTTTTCCACATTTTAATTATTTATCGTGTATTTTTTTTTCAATAAAGAATTAAATAAGACCAAGAAGTTTTCTGTACTCTAGTAACAAATCATGGTTTAAATTATATTTTCTCTCCAAAATGCAGGTAATCACATTGTAAATAACACTTTATGAAGAATGTTCATACTGTAAATTCTTACCCTGTTGACATTTTGTGCAAAATTAAAATTAGTATTTTAACTTATACTATTATAAAATAAAACACTTTGATGTTCCTCTTCCCCTTGTAAATAAAATTCAATTATGGTTCTCAGTTTTTAATAGTTAGTTCTCAGTTTTTAATATTAGCTCTCAGTTTGTAATAGTTTTTCAATTTTTCCAGAAGATAAATTTGATAATATTTTCAAATGAAAAATACAAATATATTTAGAGCTAGCTTTGAGAATTTTAAACATATTAATCTTTGTATAGTTCACATTTCTATGAAATATAGTGAAAAAGATAACCCTCAGATTTCACTATGTTCTTTTGGAATACACTACCTACCTATTCCCTGGTAAAATTAGGATGTCTATAAATTTGAATTGTGTGCTATTCAAAGACTTAGTAGCTATATAAGATCTGTTAATATTTAAATAGAAAATATGTTCTAGTCTCATATCTTTTGTGTGTCATTTAAAATCAAACTATAAGGGATAACCTTTATTAAGACATGCATCTTGAATTTAAGTTATTTACTTGGTCACTTTAAGAAAACACTTAAAATTCTCTCTCTTTTTCTCTCTCTTTCTTCTCTCTTCTATTTCCTTTTATTTAAAGGCCTCGGGTGGTACACTGTAAATTCAGCATATGGAGATACCATTATTATGCCTTGCCGACTCGATGTACCTCAGAATCTCATGTTTGGCAAATGGAAATATGTAAGTTTGACCTACCTGGGACTTGGTTAATTGCCTTGGGTTTTTTAAATAAAATACTTTCTGTAAGTAAATGTGAATTTCAAATTAACTTAATGGCAATAGTGAACTGTGGGTACAAATGTAGGAAGGTAAAATTAATGTGTCGAATATGTCAAAAAATAATTCATGTCTTACATAACAAATGCTATTTTAAAATACGGCCAACAAACACGTAATTCTTAGATCATATTAGTCTGAAAGATTCAACCTTAAGTGTTAGAAGTAGGGAAAAAGGCACAGTTCCAGAATATATTCAGCGGATTATAGGACAGAGCTCGGTGGAAGATGACAACCTCTCTCCACTTACTCAGGTTTTCTGTTTGATGTGGCTTTGTACAAGCAAGATATATCAGTAGCCAGAGCCCTCAGAGAGTCACTGGGAATTCGTCATCAGCATTACAAGCTTGCTTGTGGTGTTTGGCCCTGAAACCGTGTTGATGTTGTAGAGCTTATTTTACATTTAACATTGTCAATTTTATCGACATTTCTTGCAGATAGCAAAATCATATTTTTCTCAGGTGTGGAGGTGCAGATGGGTCTGGAATGGGGGGTAGAGATCCTGGTAGGTGCATGTAGAACGGCTAAGTATCTTTGCCTGATAGTGTCTTAGTTTAATTACCAAAATTAATGAAAAGTATCTGTGTGGTACAATTTTCCTATGCTGGACTACAGGAAACTAATGGCAGTTTGCAAGCTTCAAGTAGATATATGTTTCCCTGGACACAATAGCAAAGTTTCCCTAGATCCTTGAAATGTTAAAAAAGATATTTGCAGAGGGAAAGAATTCAGTGGTCAAATAATTTATGAAAAGTTTCTTTATTGTAACACTTCTCAGAGTCTTTCGTATGTTAAGTAAGGCACATTATGAATTATCTGAAGGCCAGAGTTTGATTCATTTCTTAGGTTTATTTGGCCACACAACTTTTTTCCTCAAATATCTCCAAGAACAAACATTCTGGAGAATTCACTCTGAGAAATGTGCTTAAACTTGCACTCAAGGGATGGTCTAACATAATCTTTTAAAATGTGGGTTCCGAAGTCAGACCGACAGGTTCAACCATATACGCATTGTAGGACTCTGCACACATGATTTAACCCCTATTTCCTCATCTATGCAATGAGATAATTATATTCTCCTCATGGTGTTGTTGCGAGCGTTACATGAAGTAATTCATATCAAAATACTTACCTAGCACTTGCCATGTGGTAGTGGCTTGACAAAGTGAGCTATTATGTCTGGGAGGCTGTAAACCCCTGACCACACTGTTCTTGTGTGGCTGGAAAAGGAAAGGAAAGGAAGGTAGGCGAAGTAGCCCAGCACTCTCCTGCTGTTATCCAGTTCCCTGAAGGTAATTTTGAACTAGTTCCAGTTTTCTATAAACGTGGAAATTTGAAGTTAAGGCTTATGAGGAAAAAGTCTACTAGCACGCCCAAAATTCCAAGGGCCCAGAAGATTACCACATAATTTACCCGTTGAATCAAATTTCCTACCGAAGTAAATGAAGTCAAGTGGCAAAAAAAAACTCTTGCAATCATAGAAAATTCTAACTATAACCCAGAGGGTGATTTTCACCTAAACTAAACTGGCACAGTGGTACTGGAGACCAAACAAAAATGACAATTTTCAAATTGATTGTTAGGCAGAAAGTTTCAACTATAAATTGATGAGATGCGTACATGTTCTCAAGTCAGTCTTGATTTGTAGAAATAGTATACATGCTTTAATTTAATGTAACCACCTCAAAGACAAAGTGAAGGTTTGGAAAAAAATGAAAGGAAGCAAACATGGAGGAAGGAAGGGCTAGTTTCTCCCAGATCACATTGTAAAATCCCTATGAACGGAGATCATATCTCCCGGGTCACTCCTCTCAGCCCCACTCCGGCCACCTCTTCACCAGCCTCCGCCACAGTGCCTCGTACAGAACAGGTCTCTAATGGCTGTCAAGAGAGAGGTACGGTGCAATCATAATGAAGCCAGGCTGCTGAGCTCAAATTTCCGCTCTGCTGAGATTTAAATAACTTGGGAAGTTATTCAACCAAACTGTACCTCCATGGTCAAATCTATAAAGGAGGCTAATATTGTAACTTTAACTTACAGGGTTGTTAGAAGTGTTAGATCAAATAATTACCGCATAGAAAGCCCAAAGAAAGCACCTGCCATAAGGTTAAGTGCTCAAAAATTAATAATAGCTATTATTTATTGCATATGAGAATGAATACAGAAATTTAAGTTAGTGGTCTAACATATTTTCCCCTAATGAAGGAATGATTTAAGGCAAGCATTTATATTGTAAACCTGTGATAAGTCTAAAAGATTTAGAAGAATATTACTGATGTATTCACATATTTAAGCAAGCAAATTTTTTTGACTCCAAGATTAACTTAGTAATTGATATTAATATGCTTTCAATGTAAGCCCCCATAGAATCTTAACATGTGCCACGTACTTTAACATGTTTTGTCATATTTTATTTTCTGAAAATCCTTATGAGGTAAGGAAAGGAAGGATTTCCCCCTACCTTAGGTTACATTGCTTTTTACATAACAGAATTTTTGTGGGACCCAAGGAAGAAATGCATCCTATGTCTCCATGCTCTTAGCATAATTGTATATGCCAACCTGTATCTTATTTTGACGACATATTTTTATATGAAAGCCTTTGAGCTCTGTTTTATGACACAGATAGCAAAACTATGGATTGCAATGGTTAATCTGATTCTATTGCTTAATGGATATGATTGTTTTACAAAGGTAAATACTGTTTCTCCATGAAGACTGATTAAACTCTGTCATGTGTAAAGGTCAGCTACATTAGTTTTGGCTGAAAGGTGTGGGCATTTAAAATATGTGGATTAAAGTAAAGAATATGCCAAAGATAATTGCCCAGGGTATCTAAACCAGTATTTGCTGTTCAAATATGTACTTGCTGTGATACTTATCTGAACATCATTTGGCACATTTGTATGGTTGCTTATATATATATTAATTTTATATTAAATATAATACCATCCATTGTCACTTTCAAAACAGTCACTAATTCTGTCCTCCTGATGCAAGAAAGGCTCAGATTCCTACAGCTCTGTCCTTTCATTTTCATACATTTAAACCAATACCTGAAAAGAATTTACAGTTTCTCTTCTTATGAGGAGTAATTTTCTGTAACCAAATATTTATGTGAGGCTTGTATCTAAAATTTTTTTCTTGGACAGAAAGTATAGAGAGTGGTGGAAGAATATGGCCAAGGAAATTGTGTTATTCTGGACATAATCCTGAAACGTTTTGAATATGCTTGCTTTTAAAATATATTATTATTTTAATTTTTAGGAAAAGCCTGATGGCTCCCCAGTATTTATTGCCTTCAGGTCCTCTACAAAGAAAAGTGTGCAGTACGACGATGTACCAGAATACAAAGACAGATTGAGCCTCTCAGAAAACTACACTTTGTCTATCAGTAATGCAAGGATCAGTGATGAAAAGAGATTTGTGTGCATGCTAGTAACTGAGGACAACGTGTTTGAGGCACCTACAGTAGTCAAGGTGTTCAGTAAGTAGTCTGCGATATAACTGCTAAGTGGAACTGATGCTCTAGAGTATATTCTTTAGAAAGAAAACTGAACTCTCTGTAGTGTCTCTACATGAGGCATCTATACAGAGAGACTTTTAGAAATCTTCATTCTGCTGAGACGTGCTATCAGCAAGGAAAAGAAAAATTCTGAAATTTAAATGGGTGATTTGCAATAAGGAACTAAAACAATATTCTCTATTGTTTTTCATATAAAAATTTCCTCCATTTGCCGGGTGTGGTGGTGCAGGAAGTTTGCTTGAGCCCAGGAGTTTGAGGTTGCAGTGAGCTATGATGACACCGCTGCACTCTAGCTCAGGTGAAATAGCAAGAGCCTGTCTCAAAAAGAAAAAAAAAAAGACTGTTATATTTACATAAAACACAATAAAACAATAATCATCGTCAAAGGAAAATAAATAAATAAATAGAAATAAAAATTTCTTGGGGTATGAAGTACTACTAGTGATAACTAGCATGTGATCTTAAATTTGTCTGACAGGTACAAATAAACTTTCTGTAGTGTATACACAGATACATGATACATATATAATCATGCATATCATACATACATACGTATATCTTAGGCTGAATCACATGAAATTGTCATTTTGATATATAAAACAACAAAATGTGGGCAAATTCAAACTGTCTTGTGACTTAGAGATCTAAGCTTTCTATATGTATATTCATATATAAAAATTTAGAGAGACATTTTAGAGAGAAAGATATATATATATCTCCATCCTGACCTTTAATGCTTATTGATTTAGATTTCAAAGTGTGCACTTGGTTTAGAAAATTCTCCTAAAATAAGTTAATTCTCCAAAAAAAGTTAAACCACACCCTGAATGTGTCTGTGAGATACACCAAGGGGAGAAAGGAGGGTAGAGCAGGAAGAGGAGAAAATTGTAGAAGACACTTGGCGTAATTACTGTAGTTACTACGGCAAAGTTACTTCTCCTAATGATAATGTATAGTTAAGGTTACTGTGCAAATACCTATGCAAATGAAAGACTTAAGAAGTTATAATTAAAGTATTTCATCTTTTAAAATTCAAATAAAAAGTCCCACCACAGTTACATCACGATATTTTAGAAATTATAGGAGAAAAAAACAGATCTCAAAAGTTTCAAAATGCCAGTCTTTTTTAATTAGAGCAAAAGGTCTCACTTTTCAACTTTTTTCTGATAACTTGACAGGCCCTAGAAATTATTAAAATAAACAGGAACAAAGAAACCCAGAGGGCCTCCAACTACATCAAGTAACTCAGCATTTTTCCTGTTTCTCTTGTATGCAACAAAGTAAGTAGGTCTGTCCCTAAGTATTTATATGGACTTCAAAGCTCCTATGGGCTCATGATACGGATTCAAAGAATGCTTATACTAAAAAGGAAACCTTTGTTCTCCATAAGAACCTTGTAAAAGCATATTACATGTTTTCAGCTGATTACCTTTCAGCTTAGAAGGCACTTTCCAGAAGCCATTCACACTTGTCCATCATTTTACGAATCAAACCAAGGAGCAAGTGTTTGCAGTCATGCCTATTTCCAAAAAACACCCCAGGTAATCTGCATCCTATACTTTCCAATGGTCCGTGCATTTTCTTTCTTTCTTTCTTTTCTTTTATTTCACTTTGATGTTATTAGGAAGATGGAGGGTGCACTGCTTAGGATGCTTTTTCTAAAGAGAGCAACCAAACATTTTTTGATGATGATAGCTCATGATGACATAGATATAACCAGACATCAAGAATGTGCCACAGTAGGTACAGAGATTAAGTCACAGCACTTTCAGCGGTATGGGTATTATCTGTCATTGTCAGGATTCTTTAAAATTATCAAATATCATGATAGTGTATAAAGGAATTGAGAAATTCAAGTTGTTCTGCTTAGAAGAATCATTTGAGTCATTTTTCAAATTGTCCTTTAAAAAAATAAAATGCTATACCAAAATCTAAAAAAAATTCCATATAATCTAATTCAATAAAATTTCTAAGCCGCTTTGGAATACAGAGAATTTCTATGATTGTGAAAACAAACTCACACCCCACATACTGCCAGCACCCCCTGCCCTCTTCTCTTTTGAATGTTGTTGAAAACAAAGTGATTCTCAGAAACAGAATTTGCATTCCAGGCTGTAGGCCAGGGAGAATTTACATAGACAAGTTACACATTCTTGAAAATGGTGTTTAGTAAGAAACTGTGAGACCCTCCAAATCCAGTGAAATGAACAGCATAGTTTATGATAAAGACAGTGTTTACAAGAGCATATAAGGGCTTTGCGGGTTTTTTTTTTTTTTTAATGAATTTACTTTGGGTCACTTTTTGTGAAGCAAAAAGCAGCTGTGACAGGGAGACTTTCATTCTATGCATGTATATATTGCAGTCACTTAAGAGTTACTAAGCTCATCAATCAGTCCTCTGTTTCCCTCTGTTGAGTCACCTAGCAACGTGCACCATGTACCACAGAACCGAGTATAGTTAATGTGAGCCAATCCCAGATCAGCCTGCTGCATATTGCCATCCTAATGGCAAAGTCAAATTTTTTTATTCAAGCTAGATCCCATAACTGATGACTTTATTGTCCTTAATGTAGGTTTGTTTGTGTCATTTCAAGCTATATGTCAGATGCAAGAAATCATACCTATAAACCAGCCCAAATCCGAATAAATGGCATGTTTTGTCGCCACTAATAAGCTTTGCCTTTTTTTTTTTTCCTGGAGTTGAATTGCATCAAAATCAAACTGCATTTAGTGTACATTTGAGGTTAATAAAACCATTCAGAAGCAAGTGCCGACCTTAAAAAAATTCCCAAAGATTCAGTCCAGTGATTATGCAAAAGGATCAGAGGTCCAATGGGTGCCCAGAGAGCCAGACAGCTGTCGGTGGTGAAATGGAAAATCACTAAGCTGATTACCAGGAGACCTCGCTTTGTCAGATCTCCTGCTAATTTCTGACCTTGGACAACTCACTTCACTGGTCTGGGGCTAAGATCCCTCCTCATCACTAAAATAAATATTTTCCATTAGATGGGAGGTTTTCCCATTGTGTTACCGGGATCCTCTTCAGGAGCTAACAAAGAGAGTTGAGGAAGGTGAGGAGCTGCTTCTACTTGATTAGCTAGAATTCTGTCCATTCAATATTTCAAAGTTTGTCCACAATAATTTGTTCATTGAAAAAAAAATGGGGATGGGGGAGGCTCCAGCTCTAATAAAGCATTTTAAAAACCACAATCCATGCTAATCTGCAAGTCTCTTCTGCCCTGGTGGTGATTTATGGTATTACAGGAGGGCTGTTCCCATGACATGGATATGATGTACAGGAGGACCAATTCTTCTCATAGTGATGGGCAGTGTTTGTTGGTTTCATACAGCGTTATTTCAGAGCTTTTATTTGGGTACCTTTCATTTGAGTACTGTTCCCAGTGCTTTATTGAGAATCCCTCCTCCCATCCACCTCCTGAAAGTCATTTAACCTGAAAGTAAATTTTTGGGGGCATGGGGAAGGGGAAGAAGCAGAAAATGACCATTTTAATAAAAAAAGCTCTATACAGTATATTTTATTTTGATTCTTTAAATATAGGAAATGTTTTCCATCTGGTGAGGAAAATATACCACAATTCCATGGACACATTAGTTTACTTAAAATACCTCATGGTTTATGCGGGGTGATTGCTAACAAGCACTTTTGAATCAACATAACCAGTGCATCTATTTGCCTTTTCTTTCTCCCTCTCTTATCAAATTGAGCTATACTCTGTGTGTGTGTGTGTGTGTGTGTGTGTGTGTGTGTGTGTGTGTGTGTTTTGAGACACTCTAGCTCTGTCTCCTGCCAGGCTAGAGTGCAATAGTGGGATTCTTAGCTCATTGCAGCCACAAACTCCTGGGCAGCCAGGACTACAGGTGTGTGCCACTAAGCCTGGCTAATTTTTCTCATTTTTTGTAGAGACAGGGTCTCACTATGTTGCCCAGGCTCTGTGTGTGGTTTTTGATAGTAATGCTAGTACGTTCTGGGTTATATAGTGCAGTTTTGCCTCCATTCCTGTATCCTCACCTGGCTGTGAGATGGCTAGATGTCAAAAATATATTTTTTAGTCAGTTGCTGATTTCTAGTTTTCTGAAGGCTAATGTTCATAGCACTCTCTATGGGTATTAGAGCAAAAGGAGATATCTATTTTAGCATATTTCTTCCTAATCACTCTCAATCCCCTTACCACGATTTCCTTCTTCTCCAGGATAAGAATCTCACATATAATTCTACAGCTGATATAAAACAAAGAGAAAAGTAGATGGGAAAGTAAGATTATTTATAAAATGTTTCAAGTTGTACTAGATATTAAATGTAGCTTAGACTTTAATTATATATGATAAGAACTTAGAGGATATTAGTAAAAACCCTACAATTTATTTTGTTAAGAAAGAAATCATTTGAGTCATAACATTATATGCCATTTCTATAGATATTGGCACGTACTACATGCTGCCATGAATATCAGCTCCCCTCCCCCAATACACACACATCCCCATGTAAAGTACCATCAGATTTACAATAAGCATTATAAGATTTTTTAAAATCTACCTGTTTTATAATTTTAACTACTATAGTGTAGTAGCCCTGTGATAATATAGCTCTTAAATACTTCAATTAAGATAGCCAGGTCACCAAAAAAGAAGAAAATGAACTAAAACGTGCCACTTCCGTTTGATAAATGTTCAGTTGACTGATTTAGAGAAACTTAGTCAAGAATGTTCAGAAGAAAAATTTGGCTTAAGTTAGTGCCCTTGACTAAAGTACTTTAATAATGCAAGTAAATTTGTGACATTGCTTTTCCTTTCAATTCTATAGCTAGTTATGAATACTTGAATCATATTAAGATATAATTCACATAAAGCTTTTTTAAAACACTTTAGAATCAATATGCAATTTTGCTAAGATAGTACGTATCCACTTTTACAGCCCTCCAACTAATACCCATCAATTGTTACAACCTAATATAAAATAAAATTACATACAAAATATGTAGTTAAAATAGAGGGTTTGAAACAAAATTTAACGAGAAAATAACTCAAGCAAATGCAACAGATACTATCATTATTTTCACAATACTCACTGTGATTCTCTCTTCCCAAGAGAAAGATGAGTAATAATATCAAGAGGACTAAACTTTAAAGATCCCTTTATCAGGTTTCAGTAGATATGCTACGGTTTCATTTTTTTTGAAATAGGAAGGAATTGTATAAAGCATTTATGGAAACAAAATACACATGACCACGTGTAAAGGACCAATGACTATAATAGATCAAGTGTTTATGGTTATGTGTGCATTGATAAAACATCAGAGGGTTTACAAAGCAATGGTATACATTTGATAATAAGAGAAAGTAAGTACATGCCCAGCAGTTTTGATATTTGACTTCAGTGAACTGGGAAGTAGTGAAACTTGGCTAAGTTGCTCACCAAATCTTTGCATTTAGAGCCTAAATTTATGGGGAAGAGGGAATTTTCAAATATCTTCACATATTAAAGACATAATACTATTGAAGGAGAAACTAACAACCATATTTCCTTTTGTCCTGTTAATTTTAACTCTTGATTGACCACATAAATTAATTTAATATCTTACATCTGTTGAGCTCTCAGAGAGGATGCAACTTAATAACTGATTTTAGTTTCCAAAAACTTTGGCTTACTTACATAAGCCCCAAGAATTTTCCTTTTGTTTAAATATTTTGGATGCCTTCCTCTTTCAAATGTATTAGATAGTACCTTTTTAAAAAAGGGATTCCAAATAGGATTGAATGTTTTATCAATAACTCTGAGTGTTAATTATGAACATTAATAACAGTCTGTTAAAAGTTTTAACTATGAGCATTAATAACATTCCATTAAAATCATGATAACATCAAGATAGAAGGCTTTAACCTCCCACTCATAAGTTTCCCAGAAACTGGTGTCTATTTTTAAGGATTTTTCTTTTTTGGTAAGTTTTTTATAATTTTTTGGTCATCTTTCTAACAATCAGGTAGTCACATGTCACTTATTATTTGCCTTAATGTGAATTATCTCTGTTTTGCCTATCTATACTTCTATATTTATTTTTTTTCTCTTGTTCTGTGTTTCTTATGTTTTGTTTCCAATCAACGTGTTTGGAAACTAGATAATCATCATTGTGGAAATTGTATTAGTGGAGTTATGCGTCTAGAATTAATAGTAAATAGGCCTTCCTAAGTACATGAATTCAACACATAGGAGGATTTATTATTACTATTTATTATTTTAATATTATTCTAATTAGAATATCTAATATCTATTATTCTAATTCTAATTTCTAACATAAAACATACTCACAAAGGGAAATTAACTTAGATATTAACCCAAATAAGGTTACTCTTCAATATAATCTTTCTATATCCATTTTGCTACCCAAATACATTTTGTCATTTTTCTTGCTCCTCTATAATGGTCTGGGTAGGTAACATGTCTGATAAATTAATTCCAAATTGAGTAATAATTGTACAAAAGCCAATTGAGTTTGGTTTGGTAATCTAAAGTAAAAGTATTAGAGGTGATAAAACAATATGAGTATAAAAAATAGGTGTTTGTTTAAATGAAAATAAAATAATTCTGATCCATGAGGCTCATGAAAATCAGTGACAATGAGATAATATACGTTTTCTGTAAACTGATTGTTGGAGCTATTTTTTGAACTCCTGACCTTGAGCAATCCTCCCTCCTCGGCCTCCCAGAGTGCTAGGATTACAGGCATGAGCCACCGCGCCCGGCCTGTGTTGGAGCTATTTTTAAAAAAATCACAAAATCCATAAACAATAGAAAATAGGAGATATGAATAAAATAACTTCATATCTGTTTAAATAATAAATTGTTCCTGAAGTCTCTGTTAGGATTTATGCTTATAGAATTTTTTATATTTAAAATGCTTCTGCCCATCATATCAGGTTTCAAATTTGAAAGATTTCTTCTAGTTTTGTATTGTGACTTGACTTGAGATATAAAGTTTGAGATATTTAGGAAATTTGGGCTTCAACATCCCTTAACTAGCTTTCTATTTCCCATGATTCTAGAGCAATGTTTCTTAAACTTTATTGTGCTCAAGAATTCCCTAAGAATTTGTTTAAAATATAGATTTATGGGATTTTCCCCAGAGATTTTGATTCAATAGGCCACATAGGGCTCAGAGAACTTCATTTTAAACAGGTAACTTTGTGATTTTGATTCATGTAAATTAATATCTTCACTTAATGAGTTGGGATGAGTTGGAAGTGGTTGATAAGTTGAAAGAGGCCATGGTAATCAATTACAAATAATATATCTTATATAGTTCATTAGTCTCAGTTTCACTATCAAATCCATATTCACTGCTTAGAAAGCATCTAGAAAGCATTATAGGTATTTTATTCAGAGGACTTATAAGTGCTGAAAATAATATTTAAGATGATAAGGCAAATATTTGGAAGGGGTAGACCTAACAGATTTACTAAATCCAGATTATATGGTGAAATCTTTTTTTTATTCTATTGCATGTTCTTCTGTTTGGAGTAAATGAATTACAGTTGCTGAAAATCAAATCAGAGATGTCTTTTTTTTTACTTTGTGCTTAAAACCTCTCTTGACTTTAGAGCAACCATCGAAACCTGAAATTATAAACAAAGCACTGTTTCTCGAGACAGAGCAACTACAAAAGGTAAGAATTAGTTTTTGACTACCTGGTGTTAAGTGCCTTCTTCTGGTCTCTGATACTAGAACAGAGTAAGATAGACTTTGCTGTTGTGGTGTAGACAATGTTGCAGGTGCCAATCAGAAAATATGCACAGGTATAGAGAGAGTATGCTGTGACCGTGGGGACATCAAGGAAGGTGCGGTCATTTTGGAAGTGAGGTCTTTTTTATTTAAATGAACTGGATGTTTATAATAGAGTCATGAAAGATGAGTAGATTTTCTCCAGGGCAAAGGTATAAAGGGCTTTCCAAAAGTATGAAATAACAGGATGTGAAAGGGAATGATATGCTGAGGAAACAGCAAGTTTCAGCATTGCTGAAACTGTAGGTGCTAAGACAGAAAGCAGATAAGGGCAGTAAGGGACAAATCTGGAGAGGTAAAAAGAGGCAGGATCATGACAAGTCATATATGCCATGTAGGGAGTTTGGACTTTGTGGACAAATTAAATTATTGAAAGTCTGAAGTAAAGACATGAGAATATCAGATTTAAACAATCACATTAGCAGAGGTGTGGAAATAACCTGTACTGAACAGGAGACAAAGCTGGAGTTCCATATTTGGGCACACCAATTAAATAACAGTCTTATCTTCCCTAACTAAAACACCTAAATTTTCCTTGGTGGGGTTGGAAGGTTACCAAAGTTCAAAGTCCTTTGAGCCAGATTAAATTTTACTGCATAATATGATTTGATAAATACCAAATATTAAAGTTAAAATATGTAGAAGAAAGTGGTAGAGATTATAGAGCATGGTAAGTATATATAGTCTAAAATTCATATATGTATGTGTGTGTATATACACATATATAGTGTGAAAGTAGAGAGGAAGCTCCATTTTAACACTGTAAATGATTCTTGTATATGAAAATATATGAAACATATGAAACTTGGTAATAGTCAATGTTAATGTAGTCATAAAACATTATTTAGTTAATGTTAAAAATGAATTGTGTCAAAATGAAGTTAGTAATGCTTTTAAACGAATGCAATTTCATTAATAGTGACAGCATCTATTGCACATTTTAAAATGAACAAGATTGTATTTTTAAATACAAGACATTGTTTTTATACTAGAGAGCATATATTCATTCCTTAGTATTAGAAAATACATGGATCAACAAACCTTTGAATGTGATCGGCTTAAAAAAAAAGAAAGAAAGAAACCTTTGGAATAATTCTGCATTGCCTGAGTGAGGATTCTGGTCTTAGCAAATTGACATACTTAGATTGAAGCAACATAATAACATTTCTTTTTTATTTTGCAGTTGGGCGACTGCATTTCAAAAGACAGTTATCCAGATGGCAACATCACATGGTACAGGAATGGAAAAGTGCTGCAACCCCTTGAAGGAGGTGGGTATGAGGTGGGCAATAAATTCAGACAACCTATTTTGACTTTCTCTTGTCTTGGAATTCCTTGAAATATCTAGGATCTAAGTGTGTTGCCCTCTTTGATCTGTGACTCTTATGTTTTGTTAGGTATCCACTAAATCATTAAGTGATTTTTTTTAAAACATCATTTTTAGTACATGTGCAGAAAAATCAAGAGCAGAGAAAATTACCTCTGTATATGGCATGTTCTAGAAGTTAATTAAAGTGAGTGGGATGGGATTCCAGGATTCTATTTCTATGTCTCTGATTCATAGTTTTGAAAAGACATCATACCTCACTACATGTCAATTTTCTCTACCATTGAATACAGTTAGAAGGGCAAAACCATTTCCCAAAGGTCTTGTGATGTTTAATTAAGGTTTATAACTGTCCAGTGAAAGATCCTATCATTAGTGTTCTTTATCTTCTTCAGCGGTGGTCATAAATTTTAGAAAGCAAATGGACCCAGTGACTCAGCTCTATACCATGACCTCATCTCTGGAGTACAAGACAACCAAGGCTGATATACAAATGCCATTCACCTGCTCTGTGATATATTATGGACCAACTGGCCAGAAAACTGTTCATTCTGAACAAGCAGTCTTTGATATTTACTGTAAGTAACTCAATTATAATTATGTAATTTAATGTGTTAGAAATAATATTTAAATGCTATTAAACTTTGAAGTCCCAGTGCAATTGCTTTTTAAATTCTACTTCCAACATCCACCCCATATCCATGGCATCAAAATAATCTCTTCTTCCTTGGGAGAACTATAGAATAAATGCTGTTCATCTTATAACATCTTTCACTTTCTACTTTACTATTTATGAGCATCTCTTCTGTATTCTGCTAGATGCTAAGTCCCTTAAAGATAAGATCTCTAATTTGGTCAGTTCCTTCTGGTAGTCTCAGCATTGGCACATTGTCATGAGTTTTATAAGAATTCCAAGTGCCTTCTGATCACTTTCTGTATGAATGACAGGGTAATACAGACTTATGACTGGCTGGCTTTCTAAATAAGGGACTGCCATTTTAATAAAGAGATTTATTTTAATAATGCGATCAACTGCTTAAGATAGATAGGATGTTATATTCTAAGATACTTTGGTTAACTACATCATAGATTTGAAACAGAATCTTAGAATACAAAGGAATCTTCATGGTCATCTGCTCTAACTCCATTATTTTACTTATCAGTAAAGTGAAGCACAAAGACTTGCCCTAAATTAGCTATAGAGATTGGAATAGAATCTTTTTCTCCTTTGTGGTGCTCTTGTAAGACAGATGCCAAGATCGTCCAGTGATGAGAAGCAAAGACGCTGGTATTCCATACCCAGTGCTATCAATTACTGCGCGTTTCCTAAAAAGTAGCTTAATTACACTAAATCTCAGTCTTTATATCTTGAAATGGGAAAAATATAATACCTTACTCATAGTGTTGTTAGAGAGATTAAGTGAAATCACAAATCCAAAATAGCACACTGAATCATGTGTTAAATGCTCATTATTAAGTACTATTGTCATTCTTATTCTATGATCATTATCACTACATAAACATAGAGCTGGTGGTACTTTTTGAGAAAAAAAATGCAATAAAGGATTTTTTATTATTATTTACAATGAGTCAAACATTCTTGTACTATTGCTGTGTGTTCTAGAATGACCTAGTACTTCTACATCTATTCTGGAGAAAAAGCAGAAATACTTTCTCAGCCTGTGGAAAATTTCCACTTATTTACATTTCTGTTTTGGTTCTGTAAAGCAACAATCTTATATCGGGACAAAACTGAAATTCCAAACTTGCCTTATTATTAAATGATTGTTTTGTCTTAAACTTGGTAAGTAAGTTCCAACTTTATTTAAAAGCAAGGAATTAGAGTATTTCATCATGTATAGCTTATCTAAAATCAAATTGTTATTTCTGTAAGTGAAAGTAGAAAGTAGAATTCTTTCTGTTTCCAAATATTCAATTGGAAATGAATCATGTTGGTGTAAGTGCAGAGGGATAAGACAGGAGAAAACATCAAGACAAGCAAAAAGAATTATGAAATTGGCCAAAGAAAGAACAAGAATTTATGTGAGTGTCTGGCATGTGGAATTGGGTGGGCAGAGAAATCAATCCTTGGATGTTAAGAAGTATATGTGGAGTACTACTCAACCATTAAAAAGGATTGATTAATGCCTTCTGCCACATTTTGAAAGGAATTGGAGTCCATTCACTTACTTGGAGTGAAGTATCTCTAGAATGGAAAAACAAACACCACATGCACTCTCTAATAAATTGGAACTAACTGATGGACACACAAATGCATAGAGGGAAGTAAAAGTCATTGGACATCAAACAGGAGGAGGATAGAAGAAGGGGAAGGACAAAAACCCACCTAGTGTGTACAATGAGCACTATTCAGGTCTGTAGCCCCGACTGAAGCCATGTAGCAAAAACATCTGTACCCCGCTACTATTTTGAAATTTTAAAAAAAGAAGGAAATGCTTTTACCACGCAGGCTGTGTAGAGTGCACTTGGCATGGCTTCTGAGAAAGCACAATGTGTGCAGTGCTGGGCTTCATGGCGAAGATACAAATAGGTTAAGACAAGTCCTGACATTCAAGGAGCTTACTACTCCAATAGAGAAACAAGACACATGTCAGAAGGAAATTGTCAATGAAAGGTTGCAAGTGGTAAGTCCAAAGGAACTCAGGAAAGAGTCCTGAAAGATCAGGTCCTCAATGACAGTTATTCTCACCTCTATTGTGCATCAGGGAAATACGAAGGACATGTTCGAATACAAATTGCTGGGCCCCTCCCTTGAGTTTCTGATCCAGTAGGTGTGAGGGAGTTGCTTTACTCTGTACATTTATAACAAATGTCCCAGTGATGCTAATGCTGCTGATCTAAGGACCACATTTGGGTAACCACTGCTCTCGGAAGACTTCCGAGAAGAGAAGCAGAGAGCTAAATGGAAAAGACAGAAGCATAAATGCAAGAAAAAAAAGAAATAAATTTATCTTGAGAAAACTTGAGAAAGACGCACTAATCCACTCCTTCCTTACTAACTCTATTCAATCAGTAATGAAGTTTTAGAGAATCTGACTCTTTAATCTTTGTGTTTATCTGACTTCTGCCTTTCAGCACTGCCTGAATTTATGCCCTCATTCCTTCTTGCCTATATTTCTGCAGTGAATTCCAAAATAGTATTCCTCCTGTCTGCCTACCCTTCTCTGCTCACCCCCAAACTTCCCTTCAGGCTGCTGCCAGAAATATTTTTCTAAAGCACAAATGTAATAGTGTTGCTCTTGTGATTAAAATTCCTCAATGCAAGTTTGTTGTCTTCGTAAATAGATTGAAAGCTCATTGGGGCAGGAAATAAGCTGTTTTCAACTTTGTCACTCCAGCACTTAGTGCTTGCACAAAATAGATGCTAAACAAATGGATAAATGACTGGACAGAAGAATAAATGAATAGAAGGAAGGAAGAAAATTTGAGTAGACCCCTTTGATTATAATGTAGGAGCTTATGTAGAGTAGTGAAATACAAGTTTCCACTTGAGCTAGGTTCAAGCCAAATTGTAGATACTAGTTTTAGGATTCTTTATTTTAAATATTTACATTAAGAATGTGAAGGATTATGAATATAATTTTAATATTCAAAGCACTCCTTCAGAAAACTGATTCAGAGAAAATATTTATGAAAGAATAGAAAGGAGGGGGACTCTGGCGAGGAACCAAATGCAATGTTATGGCATTGCTTCAGGTGTAGGTTAATTAGGGCATGGATTTAGAGAAGTCATAGTGGAAATAGAAGGGGAGAATCAGATGCAAAATATATTATGAATATTGCTCATCAAGACTTAGTGATTGAGTGGATAGGAGAGGAAAAAGGAGCAAGCAGAGAAATGGGCACAAGGATGACTTACTAAGAGGTGGAGTGAAATTTAAAGTCAGGGGCAAAGGGACAGCAAGAGATCATTAATTTTGAGGTAGGCGTGTTAGTGGACATCTAGAAGGTCACTGTTAAAACACAAATGTGTTGCATTATCTCTTTGATGATAGTTTAGTTCTTTAACAGAGCAGAGCCTATTAAAAAGAGAAGGCAGAGAAGTGGAATTTTGAAATAGAGGAGGAAGTCATACAGATTGCAGTCCCTGGCTGTCCTGGTGGCAGCCTTGATCAGAGATGTGCCACTCAAACCTGGGTGTTAGTCAGAGAAGAGCCACGTAAAAGAGTGAGAGAGGCCCAGAAATGGAAGGTCAGTAGGGCACCAAAATCAGACTTTATTTATTTACTTTTCAACTTTACTAGGAACTGCTGGTTTGGTTGAGAAACTGCCTCAGGCAAATCCAGAAAAATAAATAAAAAGTATATTAAACCAAATCACTGTTTAGCCTCAGAATGTTCTGGTCAAATATTCAGAGAAGCCCTTTCATAGAGAAAAGGCAAAGAAGCAATCTACAATAACCCTTCTAAGTTTTTTCTACACTTTAATGTAGAAAGATAAATAAATGACTGCAAGAGATGGAAAAAAGGCTCCCAAACTACCACATATTTGTTTCACCTTAATAGCTAACAACAAAAAGTTCTTCGTAGATAATCTTGAATGCCACCAGTTTGAAAATATAAACATATACCTCAATAGTTATTAAGTCTTGTGGGAAAGGTTCATTAAAAAAGAAACCCTTTGCATCATATGATTTCAAAATTCATTGTTCATTGTATATCCAGCTGTATAACAAATGAATAAGTTAGAAAGTGGGTCATTTAGAATTGCCACCACCATCTCCTTTTATTTCCTGTTTGCTAGATATGGTCCACTGTATCCAGCTTTTAATTTCTTTAGCATTCTACTGTTGAGCAGTAGCCTGTGCTAAAGAATACCCTGTAGCACTATTTTCTCTGTAAGTATGACCAAAGTGGAATGAAACATGCATCTTGGCTCCAATGAATAGGTCAAAATTACAATACATTTGAAGTCCTGTTGATTGTGGTAAGGGTCTCTCTCAGTTCATAAGATTTATCTTTTTGAAAGCAGATCTACTCCCTTGCACGCCAAATCCTTGGAGGTGTTGTTTAGCTCATGTCTCTTTTTTAAATTTAATATAAAGTATAATTATGTAATATGAGAACAATGGCACCTAATAACTTTACCTACTTTGCTAGCTGATTTTGCCTTTGCAAACTATAAAATTCATATAATACACTTAAATTTCCTTATCATAAAATCATACAGTGAGATTTTTTTCCTACTGATCTTTTACACATTAAATAATTACAGTCATTCCTATCTAAGTTAAAGACATTTTTCCAAGAAGAAATTGATTTTTATGCAACAGGGTTTCCTTGTAGTTTGCTCTAACTAAGATTAGTACTTGGTATAGTAAGTGGCTATTAACTTCAATCCTTCTCTAAAAAGATATATTTAAGTAATTACCATTACTAGCTTCTTGAGAAAATTGCACATAATTTAGTCATTTATATTGTATGCACAGAGTAATTTGGTACTTGATGAAAATGGTTAACTTGTGTTTGTGACTCTTGCAGATCCTACAGAGCAGGTGACAATGCAAGTGCTGCCACCAAAAAATGCCATCAAAGAAGGGGACAACATCACTCTTAAATGCATAGGAAATGGCAATCCTCCTCCTGAGGAGTTTTTGTTTTACTTACCAGTAAGTGCTAAAGTGTTACTTGAGCTCAACTACTATCATTTTGTCCTGTTGGTTGGCTTCTGACTGACATAAGAATTGTACATACATGGATAGATTAAGTGAAAAGAAAAGTTATTCTCGGGGGAGAGGGACATTGCCTATAGAATGTCTTGTGATTTAGGTCTGTTAACCATCTTGAGTGGGAACAACTAAATATTAATGGCTCTAATAGTTTAAGTAAATAATGAAAAAATATTAATTGGAAAATAATTAATCTCATTGTGATATATATCGACATCAGTGAGACCTGAATTAAAAATGTTAATCAGATTATAAGGGGTAAAGTCATTTTCCAAGAGAAAATTGCTTTAGATATTTTTAAGAAGTGACTAAATTAGGTCCATATGCTGAAAAGCATCTATATCTTAAAATTAAATTGTGCTATGATTCTCTTGCAGATTGGTGGACAGGAACCACATACATATAGCACTAGATTCAGAGTTTAAACTGTAAATAAAATGATTTTCTAAATTATAATTTTATTGGGTCCAAAGAACAAAATACACTAAAGCTAATCTAAAACATGTTTACACAGGTTTCAAAAGTTAAGCTTTATGAATGTTCAATTTTCATTTTTCCTTAATTAAAATGGTTATTCTTATACAGTTCTAGAACCTACTTTATACTTTTAATTCCTTAACTACAAGTTTACAAATAAAGCGGAATAAATATATTTGGGGAGTCATTATGTTTATGTCTTTATTTTTCAGTGTTTCTGATTTGGATTGTAAAAAAACAGATAATATCACATTTATATAAAAAATCAGTAATAAAATGAACTTAATTTTCATATGAAATTTTACATATTCCTATTAATTTCAAATGGAACATTTACAAATAGTAAATTTTTATATATTTCTGAGCAGAACCATATTTATATGATATTATAATACCATAATACATTTTAATATTTGATAAGGCATTTTTCTCATTATTCTTCTTTCACAGAATATTTCTAATTATTTTCACTTTTTTATTCTTTCAGATAATGTTAGAATCACTTATAATCTTTAGCATTGCATTTGGATTTTTGCTATTCTATATAGCCATTTGGGTTGAATTTACATTTAGTAATGCAACTTCCCGTATAGGAACATAGTATATATTTTCATTTATTCAGGACCTCTTTTGAACCCATATGTAAAGTTTCATTGTAGTCCTCATGTCTTTGAACATTTTCTAATTGTTTTATTATGGGTTTTAATTTTACATTATTATACTGAATAAAATTTTATCATTACATTTTCTAAATGTGAATTAAAATGCTATTACATGACTATCTAATAATTCTGTCTTATTCTAGACTGTGAGATTTCCAAATAGATAATTGTTTGTTATTAGTATTAATAATTCAGCTTTATATTTTCAATTATTTTTATATTTTCTAAATTTATTTTATTTAATAATTTTTTAAACACCGCATCAGCTGATAGTTTGGATAGTAAATCTGCTGCATACATTTAGATAATATATTGGAAATAAGTTTTAGTTTCAAAGGGACCAGCTTTCACAGGAAGGATTCTTTCCTAAAGCTGAGACCATTCTATATGTCTTTTTATGTATTTCTCAAAAAGAAAACAAAACACATCAAAATATGTCCCTTTGAGAGAAAAATAAGAATAAAATGGATGGTCTGAGTAAAGCCCCAGCTCCCTGCAGGCGTTGACTCCAGAGTCAAGTGTCCAGAGAGCCAGATTCTGTGGTCATAGAGAATACTTCTAACAAGGTAGCAGCCATTTGATATTTGTCTTCTTGTAAAACAAACAAGAACCTTCAAAGAGAATGGGAAATTTTACAGAGGCTCAGAGGCCTGAGACAGGGAGAGGTGCTGTCTGTGGACCCAAACCTGCACTTTGTAACAAGTTACTAGGATCCCTGTCTCTTTTGTTTTGTTTTTCCTTCTGTGATAACATTTTACAGGAAAATTCAGCCTACAAAATGTTCTAAGATGAAGCAAGAGAGGGTTTCTTGTTTCCCCTTTGGTTGTAAATCTATTTGAATCAAAGAACAGTTCTATCTTTGGTTGAGTGGGTGGATGGTGGGCTAAAGTTCAGGCAGTAGACATCAGAATGTAAGAATTTACAAGACAATGATTTTCAACATTGGTTAATCATCAAATCAAGTTGTAGTTTTATATAAATATAGATATCTCAAATTCTCTACAAAGTATCTAGTTCCTGCAAGGGGGTGAGCAGCAGCAGCATATTATCCACAGCTATCTAATTAGAGCAGCGACATGGTATAACAATCACCTGTCCTTGAGAACTAAATCAATTCTGTGTTTTCTGGCATTCCTGAAAATAATTTCTGACAATTATTAAGTAATTTTTTTTAGCCTAGTAAGCTCTAACAATTTTATACATCTATCTTCCTTTGGTTAATCTCACAAAAACACAGTCCCACAAGGCAGAAGGTTCTAGACAAGAAAATAAATTTTCCTATGGGGAAAAGTATTGGCTAGGGGAGCCATCTTGGGATTTGACCAGCACTCAACTCCATGAAGTTTAGACCATAAAATAACAGTAAGGCATAGAATACTGGTAGGGATATGGGAATTTAATCTATCTACTCTCTGTGTTATCTGTTTCCTACTGTTGTGTGTGTTCAAAGTCTATATCACTAATGGGTTATCTTGGGTAGGAGAAACTAGATGACTTTAACTGTCTCATTTTTCACTATCTCTGTGATTATCATTAGTATCAGAAAGTTAAGAATATGACAGGGTTCAAAATCAATTCTCCAAAAATTAGTTTCCTGAACATCAATTTTCAGAAAGTCCATTTGGCATAAATCAATTTGCTAAAGCACCAACATGGTCAAAACATAGAATTCCTTAAACTATATTTACCATAGCCACTTCGTCCTGGGGGGCAGGGAAGGATATAAGACAACATCTTAAAGGTTGTGAAGGCAGAGTTTAAGACAGAGGCAAGGGCAATACAAAGGAAGACAGTTTAAGAGTTTCTAGCAGAGAGTCCCAAATGTTCAAATTTGGGGAGAGGGAAGACTAGTGGACTAACATAGTGGTATCCTCAGAACATTGCTAAACAGGGCTGACAGCTCACCCAACCGTATGAAGATGACATCAGAGGAAAACAAAATATGAAAAGGTAATTGGCTAGAAGACAATGTCAGAAAGATAATTAAAAAAACTGGTATTCTCCCTTTAGGCTTCAAACCTAAAGTAAAGTATAAGCAGATCTTCTCATATATATGTATGATGTAGTAGATGTATACCTTAAAACTGACATATAAATCAGCATATGTAATCTTTATTAGGCACCTAATTGACATTAGAATAATGAATGAATCAATACATAAATATAAATAATACTGAAAAATTAAGATAGATAATAGAGCGATAATTTTGTCTGGTAGACAGAAAGCAAAATCCTTTTGCAATGTGACAGTTTTGAGGATCTTGTATGAGATAATGTCTTTGATTTGTCTTCGATTGATTTTTTTCCCAAAACAAAGGCCTGTTGGATATTTGCTGAAGCTTATTAAACATTTTCTGTTTGATCATCCCTTTTTAAAATTTTTTCTTAAATTGTAAGATAAAGTCATGTTTATCATGTACAACATGATGTTTTGAAATATATATACTAAATACATTATGGAATAATTAAATCTAGCTAGTTAATATATGCATTATTTCATATAATTATCATTTTTGTGGTAAGAATGTTTTGTATCCACTCTCTTGGCACGTTTCAAAAATGGTAACAAGGACAGACAAGGACACTGCAAAAAAATAAAACTACAAGAAAATATCTTTGATGAACATAGATGCAAAAATTCTCAAAAAATACTAACCAACTACATCAGCATATTAAAGAGATCATTCACCATAATCAAGTAGCATTCATTTCATTAATGCAAGGATGGTTCAACATATATACATCAGTAAATATGATACATCACATTAACAGAATGAGGGAAAAAGTCCATGTGATCATAGATGTTTGATCATTCTTATAGAGAAGATTTTCTTGCATACTATATTGGTAGCTGATGAAGGGAGCCAACACTTAGGATTTTTATTCAGTTTTAAGGCCTAGAAAAATTGAGAGTAGAAATGTTCAAAGTGTTTTCTTGAAGGAGTGAAGGGAAGCAGTTTAAAAAAATCTTGTTTTTCTGTGTGATATAAAGAATAATGTGAAACAAAAGGAAAAACAAGTTTTTCTCCATTTCTGCCTTGACAGCCTTTGTCATCCGGGGAAATTACTGCTTTTTTTTAAATCAAAATTTCACTTTTTTATTTTTGAAACACACACAGAAAACAAATTTATGCCTTTATAAAACCTGATTTCAGTGGCTTGGCATGTAACCATCTACACATTTTTCCTATTCATAAAGCAAGTGCTGATTATGAACAGGACAAATAGATAAATGGATATTCTCTTTCTGTCAAATCCATCATCACAGGTTGAAGATCTATCCCAAAGTGCACAGTCATAAGCAAAACATCTATTTACTCTCTTAAAGACATTTTCTCCTGTATTGCACACAGCATCATGTTATCATTACTTCTCACGAGGCTCCTAAGTGCACCATTGCCTGTTAAAACTCACCAGTTTCATACAGGAAAGTTGGGTCTTTCTTAGTTGTATTGTACAATGTTGGAGGTGTCCTATTTCATGGATATTATTTTACAAGTGTAAAACTGAGAGAAAGATGTCAACCATGTGGGCTAAGAATGCTATCTTTGTTCAAGTATTGTCTAAACTTAGCTCTCCATTGTAAGATTAGACAGTACTCAGAAATTTCATAACCATCTGATACAAAGATATTGTTTGTATAATTTTATGCATATTTTGCACTTTGTAGGTATATTCATATAAAAATAAATCTTAAAAAAGCAAATGCATGATATTTTCAATGTAGAAAAGAGAATAAATAGAGAACAGAAATAGACATTTCAAAGTCACAGCAGTTGAGGTTAGAGATGGGGATGGGTTCATCCAGATAATAGGATAAAAGAAAAAAGAAGTTGAGAAAACACAGTGGACACTAATCTTGTTTGGATGAGACAATAGGGAATTAAATTATTTGTTTTCCACCAAGCAAGTAGATTTTCTTAAGTAGCACTACTAGACAGGAACTTGCAGAATTAAAAAATAATAGAGAATCCAGGCAATCTCCCTTGCGACTCCCTCTCTGAACTACTTAGACAGGGTAGGTTTTTGAATGTAACAAGATAAGCCAACTTGAGTGGTAATATATTTTGGGAAATCAGCTCAGTATAAATTGTGACTGTAAACATTGTACTGTAGATGCTTTGTAGTTTTCCTTCAATGAAAAAAAAAAATAGACAATCACCAAGTAGAGTCAACACTCTGCACAACTTCAGGGAATTCTATTCACACTGCACCGTTTTTCCCCCCTTAAATTTGAGTACTAAGTCAGGGCTAACAAAAACATATTTTTAATATTTTGAGATAAAAATTTATAAAAGTTAATAAGCATAATAAGTAAACAAAAATAATTTTAAAAATGTAATCAAGTAAAACGACACAACATAAAATAAAATAAGAATACTAAGGTTTAAGTATGTACTGTAAAAGATCCAACATTGTATACTTTTTGCCATTAAAATTCTTTAGTCCAAACAAAGCTAAAGCTGTTTCTATGATTCTATAAATGATTCTATGAATGCTGCCTGTTCTTTTGTTATTCAAGAAAGCTTAAAACAACAAATAAAGCTCAATGGATTCTTGAGAATCTATATTTTCATGTTTCTATAGTAAGTACTTCCAGCTGAGACAATTTCCCATTCTCTATATCTAGGAAAAAACAAACAAACAAAAGCACTAGATTTAGCTGTAACACAAACAGCATACACTGTATTTGGCTAACAAATGCTGCTGAAAATATTATGACTATTTTTGCTTCTGACAGGTTTCAGTTTCATAAGAACACAGAGTTAGTAAGAAAAATTTTCACGTATTTCTATAAATATATGGTCTAGAGATTTTAGTCATACATTTTTACTTCATTTTAGCTGTATATATTCAGGAAAACTTGTACCAATTGCTACAAAATGCAAATTTCTACACTAATGATTTAAAACAATAGAAATGTATTTCATATTGTCTTAGATTCTAATGCGGGTCAGGAAAGACTCTCTTTTTTGTCACTTAGGATCCAGGCTTCGTCTATTTTTTTGATGACATCTCAGCTTCAGGATTTACTCCAGCAAAGAATGAAAATGATGGAGGAAGCATTACCAGTTTTTTAAATTCCTCAAACCAGAATGGATGCTAGCTATAGTCACATGGCTCCATTCTAAATGGAAGGGAGGCAGGGGCATACTGGGGAGAAGACGGAATATTTTTTGAGTGCCGCCTGCCATACTACCCCACAGACTAGATTAGACTTTGGGGATCCCCATATCCTAGAAAACATTCCTTCTATTTGACAATGTTTGGTTAATCAACAGGCTTATGACTTTCAACCAGACATAATTAATCTGCATTTTGAAAATCCTACTAGCACAGGTGTACACTAAATATGATCCAACAAACGTTGATTCAATAGCCGTTTTACATAATTTCATCAGTTATTCATCTCAGGTTCCATTTATGCATCTGCTGTGTCATTATCTGGGTTCATTATAACATTAGCTTTCAAATTTAATAGATTATCACATAAGTGACAGAGGTACTAATTATATAAGCTTATTGTTGCAACATTGTTCATTGACAGAGATGCTAATTATATAAGCTTATTGTTGCAACATTGTTCACCTTAAGAATAATGTTATTTGGAAGTTTTTACTCTTTGAAATGAAATTTCTATAAAATAAGTAAACGTGTCAATAGAATCATCAAATTGCTTTTCATGTTTAAAAATACATTTCCTTTGCCAGAACTATGATAGTTTATTAAGAATATTTGGAATATAGATTTAATCCAAATTGGGATGTTAGGCACACATTGGCCATAATTTTTGAGAATTGGAACTTTATAAGAAACAAATATAATCATATTACTCAAAATTATTTTTCACAACAAAACAGCTTTCAAAAGCTATTACTATTTAATAAAATTCCAAATCCAATTTAGAAATCCTCTGATTTAAATAGAAAAGTTTAATAAAATATGTAAGACTCAGAAAAAAAACTTTTTATGACTTTTGCTAAATTTATAAATTGCCAGAGTGAAAAATATGACACTTCAATCTTTGATATATTTTTGGAAATTTCACAATAAACTTTGAACAGTTAATTAAAGTATACTGCAAATGCCTTTTCAACCTTAACTTTTAAGAGTGCAGCTACAAAGCCATCGCTACATATGTGTGTCACATCCCTCTACAGATGGTAAATCAATAGGTGTGGGAAGACTTGAAGATTTCACCATTAAAAAGAGATATTTACAAAATGGAATTTTTCAAAAAAATATTTTGTTCTTTCTTAATTTAAATATAAATGTTCATTAAATGATAATGAGAAGATTATTTAGTAGTTCTAAATATAAGTGAGAAGGCATATTTTATTTAAAACAATGCATGCCAGACAATTCAGTAGTAATGTAACATGTATTATTTTTATTTAATCATATAATAAGTCTGTGAGATGGATAGTAGTATTTCCATTATTTTTTCAATGAAAACAATGCTGTAATTTAAGGCCATATAACTATAAAATTATAGCCAGAATCTATACTTATTTCTGCCTAAAATTTATTTTATTTTTGTTAAGCCATGTATAAGATCACCCAAATGAGACGTCTGAAAAGAGAACTTAATCATAATTGCTAGTAAACTCGTATTTTATGCTAGAGAAAAAGAAGGGGCACCGTATTGTTTTCAGGAACCATACACATATGGAGTGTACAAATAGATTCACTCTTCTTAAGACCCTATTCTTGAGACATTAGCAAGTAAGTGATACACTATTTAAAAGAGAGGTCAGCTATCAGAAGAGTATGTATACAGTCATGAAATAAAGTTGCGGGGAAAGGGAGGTTCAAGAGAATTATTTTGTCAATGACATTAAATTCTGGGATGATTGAAGAAGAAAAAGTTTCAGCCTGGGAAATCAATTTTATTTCACAGTTAGGAAATGACTATAACATTATCAGTCAGAGTTTCATCACAAAAAATAAAGTCATTTCAAGTAGATTTATTGGAGGAAATTAGAGATGTACATAAACTCAGGAAGAATTGGAAAGAAAAGAACAGCAAACTGCATTCAGAAAATACCAAGGAGGGAATATCTGAAGTTTCTGCAGCCAATAAACCCAGATTTCTATAGTAGCAAAGTGAGTACTTCTCATGAAAAGCCTCGTAATCCAAGAGATGTTCTGAACAACTTGCTCAGAGCAGGAGTGATTTCAATTACCTGCCTATAACAGGCGTTTCTCAGCAGGACTCCAAAAACAAAAAAGCTGAAACTGAAGTTGTAAGCTGTCTATCTCTATTTGCCATCATAGAATATTGGCTTTTTTTTTCTTCCACTTTCCAAAATTTGATTAAATGCCTCTCACTAGCTGAATCTATAATAAGGACTGAGATTCGGGGAAACTAAGTTTAAGGCTTCCCCCCAAATGCAAAAGAGAATGTAGAAGTGGGCAACCCTACTGGGACCCTATTCCTAACTAGAAAGAATGTGAAAATATGAGATTATGATGTAGAAAGTATGCATAGTAAACATTATGTAGCAGTCTACATAGTGTTTCTGCATTTTATGGATCAAACACTGTGGGATTGTAGAGAAGGAAAAATGAGCTTATGAGACATGAGTTTCTGTGGAAAGTTGCATGTTTTACAATCTCTCAAGGTCTCTAATGTAGTGAAGTGTTTTAATTCATTAAAAAGAGAATGTCCATTATTATGTTGGGCATTGTGATTATCTAGGATTATATGTCCCTTGGTTGGAGTAAAGTTCTAGCTACAGACATTTAGAAAGGCTGTTATGAAAAGATATTTATTATGCAACACTAAACAAGAAAGTGAAAGCGGTTGCCTAATGGACAATTTCAGTTCAAATAAACATAATCTTCTGACAGCTAGAGTCATTTGTGTTTGAGAAAAATATTAATACATAGGAAGAATAATCACAAAAAAGTATCTTTTAAAATGTATTTGATGAAGATTTAATTGAGCCCATTGAATATCGTTGCATGAAAGGGTTTTGTATATATAAATATATGCAGCATATATTATTTATAGTGATGCATAAAAATGTCCTACTGTATCTACTTATATATTATACATAGTGTATATTATATTATATAGTTGTATGTTACATATACCACATACATATGCAATGTATATATTACACATATGTGTAGTACATTTATACATGAGTATGGCTGTATTATATATATCACATATATATGTGCATATATATATAAACAATTGGTATAGTGATGAAAATAGACTTTGCCACGACAACCTTGAGGAAGCAGTAGGTTTTAATTGAGTATCAGTCCCAATGTTATGAACTGATGTATTTGTGAAATCTTGTATTAAATATGCTTGTTAGCAATTTATAAGTAATATTAATGGTAGAGGTTCTGGGAAGACTTGCATTTATATAATACATTGAATTATATTTACCTCTTTGCTTTGTAAAAGTATTTGGCTTGGCAAACACTTTGTGCTGTATTTTTTTAATCTATGTTCTAGGAAATACTCTTTGGAAATTACTAATCTAGAATAATATTTCCATTGAATGCTAATATTTTTCTCAGCTTCAACAGACCTACCTATGTTTCATAGTCAGTCAGCAGAATCGAGCTGGTCATCACCTGAAACTTGGTTCAGATATCAAGACTGATGACACCCATACAGCAAGAGAATTTGAGAGAAAGTTTATTATTCACATGAGGGACTCTGGATAGACCTGGGCAGAAACAAGCAGGTGTGGGCTGACTTGGGCAAAGCAGAGGCTGTGGCTTGAGCTTTCATAGTGGCTAAGAGGTAGGACTGGGGAACATTCTCAAGTACGGAAAGCTTAATGTTTTGTCTGCACAAAAGAAGGAAGCTCTTGTACTTGGGCTTTATTCTAATCCTGTCTAGATATGGAGCCAAAGGAGAAAAGCAAGAAAATACATACAAATAAATCAATAGTCAAACTTCAATAATAGAGTGAGACTCTTTATTACATGAGTCTGATGTTTGATTGATGACAGAAATGTACCATGTCTTGTTTAACTGAATCTCAGTTTATGTATAAATTTTAAAATTATAATGCCTGTATAGCTTTCTGTAATGAAAATGAGAAGGTCTTCAAAGATCATATGCATTCAATTATGTGGGTAGTTGAGGATAACCAGAGAAGATGTCTGTGGGTGTTCAAGGCATTTTCTCAAATACCTAAGTGATATTATTGACCTTAATTTCTTGTTTTTCTAGTAATTAACTTACAGAGGTTCTTTTGAGCCAAACTTGAGTAACATGGCCCAGAGCCATGCCCAAGAAGCCTTGAGCAAGTGAACTCCTGACCTTAATTTCTTGAATTGTTTGTTGGGCCACCTGAGCAACTTTACCTGTGTTGTTTATCTCCTTGCAGCAAGAGGTATAGTGCACCAAAATGTGGTGAACACAACCAATTAAAAACTTCATTTGAGTATTTTTATTTCCTAGACTTAGTTGACCAGTATATAGTTTAAGGGTAGACAATTAACAGCAATGCATACCTGCCAGAGAATGTTATCCCTCATTTAGGTGTTTGAGGGCTTTAGTGGTTTAAATTATATATTTGGATATCATTTTGGACATTTCCTGAATGGCATCATTTTTAAAAATTTTCTTGTTATAATATTATGAGTTCTAAGGCAGCATCAATGATTCCCAATCTGATCAGCAGAATAACGTTAATTGGCAAGAATATAGAATACTTTGGAACAAGATTGATGTGGTTTGTTCATGAGCAGGAGCTCAAGAATTATATTTAGCCCTAAATATAGGTAGTGAAAGTCAAAACAGGAAGATAAATTTGAAGGAAAGTAATAAAGGAGTGCAAAAGGGCAATAAAACTAATCACCCACAGGCAATAAAATCTTGAACTAAGAATTTATACGTTGTTATATCTGTTTAAACATTAAGTTGGGCCTCAGCAGTCTGAGCCTTGGTGTGGGTAGAGACAGGTGGACAGAGAGAGAGAGAGCCTAGGTGTGATCTTAATTTGAATCTTCACTATGTGAGACTCAAGGAATTCCCAAAGTTCTTTATCTCAAAATGAGCAGCCTTGAATGGAGATTTTTTTTGCTGCCATTGGCCAGACCAAATGACTAGACCACTGATGATGACCCCAAAATCTGATAAAATGTGTAATTTGGGCCATTTGTTACTCAAGGCATCTTCTAAGGCCATGATGACTGCCTGGAGTTTGACCAATTGTGCTTAAACTTGGGTTCCATCCTTTATCTGGGATGTTTCAGCTCAGAGATGAAAAGCAAAGGCTCTCCGGAGAGCTCTATCACATATGATTGGGTGCTTCTACCCTTAAAGTTTATGAAGCCCTTTACTGTTCGCTCAGTTTATTTCAAGGGACTTCCCAGATAACAAGGAGTCTATGAGAGGGGTGACTTTGCTTAGCATTCAGGCACCTGGCAAGGGACTAGGGGAGCAGAGAACATCTCCTTTTGCAGGTGGAATATGACAGAGAGACCAGATTTGGCTTCATCCTGTAGATACAATTTCCATTTGAGCAGGAATTCCTCAGCAGTTGTGCCAAACTTGTTAGTGCTATTTTAATGACTCAGAACAGGCCTTAAGCAGGTATCATTTTGCATGTGAAGCAACTTACAGCCATCAAGAGTTGTACAGAGATTCCAGGAAGTATAGGAGTAGCCACAAGAGCTTTCTCTGTAAAGGAGTCTCCGGGGGGCACTAAAAGAACTGCCTACACTGACTCTAGGGTCTTTTGTTACAAAGGATCCCATGCAATGTGGGTTGATTTGCATGTGACCACATAAATAGTTCTAGGTAGTATATGTAAATGGGGAATATGTTACCTCCAGAAGCCATAGAGACTTAATAGATGTCAAGCCTACATGACAGAGATTGAGTCTGACAATGTTAGGAGATGCCTTTTAACTACATCAGGAGTAGAACAACCACCTGTGCACTATATGATGCCTGAGAATTTTATTAATCATAGGTAGGTCATAGACTACATATATAATCATCCCCATACCCTCTCAGGATGTGCTGTCATTAGTCTGTATGTTCTGTGTGAACATATCTAGAGAATCTCATCACAGGAGCATGTGATTGATACAGTGTCATACCTGGGTTCCAGGAAACACCTGGTTCCAATTAAGGTCTTGCTGACATAGGTCATATGCAATGGCCAATTGACATATTTTGTGGTCAACCAAGTAAAGTTGCACTGTGTCCCTTTGAAGGTGAATGGGAATTGAGGCTGAGAGACTGTTGAAGTAGGGACTGAATAGAACACATATTCAAATTTATATCAACAAAGTGTTTTCCAGTGGAAGATTGAAAGGCATCAGTCATTTCAATTATGTTGGCTATACAAGAGGCCTATGGTTGTGACCATGGCATTAAGGTTGTGGTAATACACAATGAGGCACCATTCATTCTTTCCAGGTTTAAGAACAGGCTAAATCTGTCTATTAAATGAAGCGATAGTGGGGATTATTGTAACTTCTCTTAATAGATCATGTAAAATGGGTCTCAATCATGGAAGGCCATGTTTCAATTTATGTTGGAACATATTAAGAATTTTAAGTGGTGTGGTGACAGAGTCAAAGGGTGCCTTTTGGTGACACCAACAGTAAGGACAAACTTTTAATTTTATTCTGATGGACAATGTGGCTGGTTAGAACATTTATTCTAATAATGAAAGTCATTGGGGTGAAAGTCATGACTACTGGAAAATTAGCCAAAATTAAAGTGCCAATGGCTCAGAGTAAAATGGACTTATTTGTCTTTAATCTTATGACTGATAATATCCTAGAGAACATAGAGATTCCAATGTTTTAGTGGGGTCTCCAAGGATCACTATGATTTGGAAAGCAGTGTCAATCTCAACTATAAAATGTTTAATATGAAGTGACCAGTCACCTCTATGAAACTATAGGGGCGATTTCCCCAGGGTGGTCTCTTGGGTCCAGGCATGCTGTGTCCCTAAGGAGGCTTGGATGTTTGCCATTACCTTAGGTAAGTGAATGGAGAAGTGAATCTTGCAAACTGGGGACCTTTAGAGATGAGGACACTGGATGAACCACAGAGCTTGTAGAATATTTTCGGGCTCTTATTTGAAATTATTTAATTGGGTAAGTCCATGTCATGGTATCCCTAATATCAGTTCTTCTGATGGAGATTCTTCAGTGTTGAGGGGTCTCTTTGAAAAGTCAGAAATGTGGGCTTACCTTGGTAGTAGGGTTTGTCACCTAGGGACATGAAGACCTGGGCCTAGGGGCACTCATATGAGCAGCCAATAATTCTAGGCCATGTAGAGTATCTTTCACAGTAGTTACTTGGCTAATTATAGAGGGAGTTGAGTTGATAAAACCTATAATTTGTGAAGGCTTCCCAGAGAAATATCTGATGGGTTTTGATGTCAAAGGGAGCCTACTCTGGACTGGCCATGATGTTTTGTCCACCGGGTTGCTCAGAAAATGATATGTCCATTGAACCACACCAATTTTCCTTAATAGTTGTCATCCCTCCAATGTTTTAGAACATAGTCCAATTAGTAAGTGCAGGCAGAATAATGACTGTTGAGGTAGGTAGGGCTGGATATTTTCTATGCTGTGAACACCCAGTGGAGGAAGGGAAAGGCTGGGAGATGTGCCCAGTAATGCTTGGGATGGCAGATGTTGCATACCCATTCCCATTTTAGTAAATTCTGGGATAAATTACTGATTTGAGGATCACAAGCTGCTATAGGCTGAATGTATCCCCCGAAATTCATGTGTTAGCAACTTTCCAATCCAACAGTATTCTGAGGTGTGGATTTTGGGGATATGTTTAATTTATGAGAGGAAAGTCCTCATGAATGGATTAATGCTGCCATAAAATGGACTTTGAAGAGTGGATTTGTTGTCTGTTGCCTTCCACCTTCTGCAATGTGAGGACCCAGTAAGAAAGCCTACACCAGATGTTTGTAATTTGATCTTGGACTTCCCAGCCTCTAGAACTGTAGAAAAGAATACTGTTTTTATAAATTACCCAGTCTTAGATATTAAGTTATAGTAGTGCAAAATGGAGTAAGACACAAGACATGCCATCTGACTCATACACATCCACCAAAACTAATGTTATTTCAGAGCCAATATTATGTGGGCACAAGAGCCAATAAGCACTCTTCCCATCTGCCAATTGCATAAATATTTAGTAAGTTTTGAACTTCCAAGGGGTTCAAGGCTCAGGTCTCTGTTTCAGGGTTTTTTTTTTTCCCTCCCCCTTCTTTTATTGTTGTTGTTAGTGTGGTTACAGAACATATTTCAGGCAGATATTCGCTACCCAGCTCAAAGGAGTTTTCTCCATCAGGGAGTCTTTAGGATTAAGAGAATCCTCCATGGTTGATTGGTTATCAAATGTAGGAGCCCCAGGCCTAAATGAGGTGCAGAGTAGCCCTTCAGCATGTCGATATCTATAGCACTTAAGAGGACCTGTCTTAACTTACAGTCAGTTTCATAATTAGCCAATAGAGTCATGATGTCCTCTGGGCATTTAGTAAGGGTCAGGTAAATATTTGGGGCCACTTTCATAAGTATTTGTGCCACAGAATGCTATGAGGTATTTCCCTTATAACTCTGAGGACCAAAATCTTTGTTGTGACAGAGGCACAGGCAGCAGGAGCAGAGTTATTTGAGAACAGGTGAATGTTTTGCTCTTAAAGTACAGACCTCAACATAACACATAATGATTGTTTTATCTATTACTCTCTCTTTTTTATTTAAAAAATAACACTCTCTCTACTTGCTTTCTCAAGACTTACCTCTTGTTAGGTTCATATATTGCATAGGGTATAATAATGTTTCTTCTGAATACTGTATAGAATGAAGGTCAACTTCTGGCTGAGACACACTTTACCAATCGGACACAGAGTAAAAAAGCTTTTCCCCTGATCTTCTCATCAGTCACAGACACAATTGATTCAAAGACACACAGATCACTCTGAGCTGAGACACATGACTAAGTAATACTCTAAGGAGAGCCCTGGTTCCATCCTCCTATCCTTAAATGTCAAATATCAAGATTTCCAATTGGGATCAGCAAAACTTACAACACAGGATCAGGAAGACTGAATATGTGCAACACACTACAGTAGAACTCAAAGCACAAACTTGTAGCAGGGAGAGGAGCCACCTCACGCACTGTATGTGGTGAATTGTACCCAGTTAGTAATCCAAGAGCAAGAGAAGGAAAATCTCCAAGGAGTGATGGTCATCCATTAAAGAATCCTCCTGAGCATGTTGGTTGTCTTCTGGTTATCCCATGGAAGCACAACATGTCCTCAGTTGAAATTTAGTTTGGACGGCAAGGCTGATGACACTCCACATACGAAGAACATTTGAAAGAAAGTTCATTATTCACACAAGCAAATAGTGGGGGGAGCTAGTTAGGAACAAGCATGTATGGGAGGGTCAAATTTTCTTATCAGTGGCAAAGGTGGAGATGTACACGTGCAAAGGCTTTTTTCCCTTCCTGTCCAAATAAAGTACCAAAGAGAAAAGGGAAGGTGAGGCTTTAAAAGAAGTCAGTGATCAAGCACTACAAATGAAACCAGACTCTTTATTACAAACATTGCAAATCTAGAAAAACATTATCTATGAGTGTACTCTTATACTATTACTACTACTATCACTACTATTTATAGTAATAATTATTCTATTAGCAGTAGCAATGACATTGTGTAGTGAATAAAAGATGAATATCAGGGTATATTAAGCATTAATTCACTTACAATTCATATAATAACCTTTGTCTTCACCCTCACTAACAGTTACTTTAGGGAGGCATGAGTTAGTAAGGTTTTATTATACAGTATAAAGATGATTATGAATTCACATTTTCTTTAAGATTTTTTTTTTTTTTTGTATACATGGTTAGGACCTATACTTTATTTGCACATACTAACTTATTTCTCAGGATAAAATTCAGGCTCTTTATCTGCAAAATATTCAGTTGAGAATGGTTAGAACCTGGTCTATTTCTCATTATCTTTCTTTACATTCATAAATGTGAGTATGCTAATGAGGATACAAAGGTTTTTATTTGCAACTGATTTTGCATTCACTTTTTCTTCATGCCGAGGATTCAGAAGCTAATGAATATTTAAAGTAAACATGCTGTAAGAAAGCTATAAACTTCTTTTTATTGTGTAACATGCTGAGGTCTTTGCCATTTATCAGAGAGAGTTGGCCTATTATTCCAACATAGCATTAGGCCAAGAAGTCATAGAAAAATTAAAATGTGTAGAGTTTGCTTTATATTAATCTTATCCCTAATGCTGAAAAGTAGTAAACAAGTAGACAAATAGAGTGATTCAGACCCCTGAATTGGATTTATAAGTGTTCGTAGATGGCACTATCTTCAATATTGAAAAATATTATATAAATGGGCCACATTGAATACAGTGACACAATGGTGCTTTTTGAAAGTGACAAGAATTGTTCTTATCTATCCTGCATTTCAAATAGCATGATAATGTTTAAGAAAGCAAACTGCACAGTTCCTGCGCATTAAGATAAGTATTAAACTGGTTATATGGTTTAATAATTTATTTATTTAGTGTTTGGCATAATGATGAGATAGTTTTTACTAAAACTATATCTTGTTAGGTGTATGTTAAATGTTACATCAAGCTTCAGTATATATTTGAAGACTCAACATGACTATATGTATTGAAAAAATCAGTTTATCTTTGTATTTGACATTACTTGGCACACAGTTTCAACATTATTTAGAATTAATATAGTGTCTGATATTTTATTCTTCATAATAAGTCTATTTACACATAAGGTGTCTATTATTCAGTACATGAAATTTATTTTGCTCCTGTGTGATTTTCATGTTATTTTTACAAATATCACTAGTGTTATATAACTTGTCACTAAGGTAGAGTTTGATTTTTGCAAAAATTTTACAGCTTGATGTGCATCATAAAAGCAAGAAAAACCTGTGGTACATTTGTATATTTTTAAAT
>CAUYRT010022088.1:0-12931 GCA_963574885.1 Lepilemur ruficaudatus
GCTACTCGGGAGGCTGAGGCAGAAGGATTGCTTGAGCCCAGGAGTTTGAGGTTGCTGTGAGCTAGGCTGATGCCACGGCACTCACTCTAGCCCGGGCAACAGAGTGAGACTCTGTCTCAAAAAAAAAAAAAAAAAAAAAAACCATGGATAACTCATTGTAAGAATGGACCAGATAATGTTGAAGATGAAACACACAGCAGCAGACCATTCGTGTCAATTTTTTTTTTTTTTTGAGACAGTCTCACTCTGTTGCCCGGGCTAGAGTGCCGTGGCATCAGCCTAGCTCACAGCAACCTCAAACTCCTGGGCTCAAGCGATTCTTCTGCCTCAGCCTCCCAAGTAGCTGGGACTACAGGCATGTGCCACCATGTCCAGCTCATTTTTTCTATATATATATTTTTAGTTGTCCAATTAATTTCTTTCTATTTTTAGTAGAGATGGGGTCTCACTCTTGCTCAGGCTGGTTTCGAACTCCTGACCTTGAGCGATCCGCCTGCCTCGGCCTCCCAGAGTGCTAGGATTACAGGCATGAGCCACTGTGCCCGGCCCCATTCGTGTCAATTTTTGAGGAAAAAATTCCTTTTGTTCAGGCCCTAATTGAAGAGGACCAACAATTAACAGCACAAACAACGGCTAACACCATAGACATCTCGACTGATTCAGCTCACATAATTCTGACTGAAAAATTTAAGTTGAGCAAACTTTTCACTCAATGGGTGCCAAAACCACTGTGCCCAGATCAGCTGCAGACAAAAGCAGAGCTTTCAACGGAAATTTTAAACAAGTGGGGTCATGATCCTGAAGCACTTCACTAAAGAATTTTAACAGGGGAGGAAACATGGCTTTACCAGGATGATCGTGAAGACAAAGCATAATCAAAGCCATGGCTACCAAGGGGTGGAAGTGATCCAGTCAAAGCAAAAGTGGATTGGTCAAGAGCAAAGGTCATGGCAACGTTTTTTTTTTGATACTCAAGATGTTTTGCTTGTTGACTTTCTGGAGGGCCAAAGAACGATAACATCTACCTATTATGAGAGTGTTTTGAGAAAGTTGTCTAAAGCTTTAGCAGAAAAATGCCTGGGAAACCTTCACCAGGGAGTTTATCTCCACCACAACAATGCTCTTGTTCTCATCAAAAAACCTCTCATCAAATAAAACAAAACAAACAAAACAAAACAAAAAACAATTTTGAGAGAGTTTCAATGGGAATCATTAGGCATCCACCTTACAGTTCTGATTTGGCTCCTTTTGACTTCGCTTTGTTTCCTATCTTAAAAAATCTTTAAAGGGCGCCCATTCTTCCTCAGTTAATAGTGTGAAAAAGACGGCATTGACATGGTTAAATCTCCAGGACCCTCAGTTCTTTGGGGACGGACTCAATGGCTGGTATCATAGTTTACAAAAGTATCTTGAACTTCATGGAGTTTATAATGAGAAATAAAGTTTCTATTTTTTATTTTTATCTTTTAATTCTATTTTTCCACAGATTTTTTTAAAGTCCTCTCATGTCCATAACCGCAGGCAAGACTACTGGCCAAGTAATCGCTAGACATAACTTAGTTCACAATTAATGCTGGTATAATTCTAAATGAAAAGATAAAATGATTTCCTTACCAGGGGCTGGTGGTTTTTCACTAAACAAACAATCCTCATCGCTTCCTCACTCTCAGGGATATTGTCCGGCAGTGGTGGCAGAAGGGGTTCAAAATCCTTCTGAGCTACAGTGTCATGAGCACTGAGCAAGGCCTAGGCACAGGGAAGAAAAAGGTGAACAAATGTCACACGTGGGACACACCTATCCAGAAGATGGTGACTCAACGCTATGTCAGACACACAACAACAAACACCAACATGTACACGCCAGACACAGTTCTAAACATTTTATGTGGATTAATTCAACCTCCACAATAATTCTGTGAGGCAGGTACATTTATTATACCCAATTTACAAATAAGGAAATAAGGCACAGAGAGGTTAAGCAATGCGTAAAATACTTTCGTTTCTGTTAAAATGTATTATTCTGTGACGTTCTCATTTCCTGGAAGCCCATATAATCTGTGGTGCTCCTATGGAGTTTGAACTACAAAACAACTTTTACAATATTTTCTCTAATTAAGGCAGAATGAGGGGCAGTAATCAAAACATCTTGCTGGTTTAATTTGTCAGGAACACCCAAGGGCCCATGTGGAACAGGATGAGAAAAAGTAGTTCCCTGGTTTAAGATACGATCAAACAGCTTCTTCATTTTATGGCATGAGGAAGACTTTTCATTTTATGGCATGAAGAAGCTGTCATTCTACAGCCCTATCCAAGATTGGTAGACAGAATGTAGTTGGAACTCAGAGAAAATTCTCTGAGAAGTGTGTGCTATTGAGGATACTTGACAACTGATAGTTATCTTGCGAAGTAACATTTTTGACTCACAAATTTCTGTGCCCCAGCCAGGCGTGGTGGCTCATGCCTGTAATCGTAGCACTCTGAGAGGCCGAGGCGGGTGGATTGCTCAAGGTCAGGAGTTTGAGACCAGCCTGAGCAAGCGTGAGACCCTGTCTCTACTATAAATAGAAAGAAATTAATTGGCCAACTAAAAATATATGTAAAAAATTAGCCGAGCATAGTGGTGCATGCCTGTAGTCCCAGCTACTTGGGAGGCTGACACAGAAGGATCGCTTCAGCCCAGGAGTTTGAGGTTGCTGTGAGCTAGGCTGACGCCATGGCACTCTAGCCCGGGCAACAAAGTGAGACTCTGTCTCAAAAAATAAATAAACAAATAAAAAAATAAATAAATATCCGTGCCCCAAATGCAGGTATTCTTTCAAAGTTGTAATTTGTTGATAAATTGATCTCAAAATATGTAAGTTAGTAAGAGGTAAGTTTCTGTTCTACAGTCAAATGTTCTTCATATACCCCCTCACAGGGGCAATCATCATTATATTGTATTCCAAATACCTTTATACACTTTGCCCAAAACTTAAAAGATTCCCAAGTTGGAAAGGAAGTATAGAGGTTATTCCTTTATAACTGGAAGCTTCCCTGTTTCCTCCCCCAGAATTTCAGATGACAATGGCTTTGTGGGGGAAACAGGACCATGTGGAAAGTTCTGGATGTCTCCTCATGAATATGGCAGGCTTGGCTCCATGACTGACAACACTGACCATGTCACAACTGAGTCCCACATATTTAAGTACAGTCTGTTGATCACCCATGTACAGTAATAGATCATCTATTCAGAGAGCACATTTTCCATCACATTTATTTCTTCTTCCCAACTTTGTCTATGTGCCAGATGGGCATATCTTTTCTATTTTAGCAAACACTTGCCTTAAAGTGTGGAGCCTGGAGGGTTTGTCTCAGCTCTTGGATCTCAGGGGAAGCAGGAGTTTCACGTAATAGCTCCACTACCTGGTTCATGGAAAAGAATACAGTATGAAATTAAAAAAAAAAATCTTTTTCACCTAGTTAACCTTGCCCAGCCTGAATAACATATATACTGACTACCATAATATTGACCTTTAAAAAGCTAAAGACTTCTTTTTCATCTTTAAAAGTCTAGGCCTATTATCCTTCTTTATTCATTAAACTTTATTACAGCAAGTAAAATCCAAGATTTGGGGTAGATCTAAACCCCAATTCCCCAGTCCTGGCACATAGCCTTGGAGGAAGAACTAATTAATATGTACCAAGGCACTTTCCCTCTAGTGGCTTAAAGTAGCTGTTTGCTAATATCAGTGCTTTACAGGTTCATTAAGCCATCTGAATTTCTCTAGGTAAGTATTAATACCTGGGGAACTCAGGTAGCTTAATCCTATGGGATGCTCCATTCTTTAAACAGGAAATGGGAATAATAATTTCTATTTCAGGTTGTATTATTTGATTAGCAATTTTAATGTTTATTGCAATAAAAAATTACTAACCAGAATGAATTCTGATCACTCTGCTGTGGTTTAGGTAGACCTGCTTTCAGAGGACATAAGATCTCTCAAGACTTTAATCAGCACCCCATGAATCTTTATTAGCTGAGCATCATTAGTCATCACATAGTTAGACAAAAACAGTTTATAAGGCTTTATCTCCATCTGCTAAAATTACAACTGAATAAAATACGCTGTGTGTGTTTTCCTGTGGACAACTGAGAACAATCTGAGTTGTTGATTACTAGAATTCAGGGTAGAATTTTTCTTTTTTTTTCTATTTCTTTTAATATGGTAAAATGGATTACATTTATTCATCCATCCAGCAAATGTTTATTGACCACCTACTATGTGCTGGGCACTGTTTTAGGTGATGCAGAAACAGCAGTGATCAGGCAGACAAAAATCCCCATTCTCTTCCATGTACAATGGAGTTTACATTCTAGTGAGGAGATACAGACAATAAATAAAATATATAAGTAAAATAAATAGTTTTGCTTGGTGGTGAGAAGAGTTAAGAAGAAAAATAAACCAGGGAAGGTGGCTAGGAGGGGATGCAAGTTTAGATAAGTGACCAGGGAATGCCTCACTGAGAAGGTGGAGACTGGAAGGACATGAGGAAGCAAATCATGTGGCTACATAGGTGAGAGCATTCCTGACATAGGGAATAGAAAGTGCAAAGGGCCTGCGGCAGGAGCATGTCTGATGAATTTAAACAACCACAAAGGGCCAATATGGCTGGAGCAGAGTGCACGGGGAGAGCACTGAGTGTAAAGTCAAAGATGCAATGGTGGCTCGATTATGGTTGGCTGAGGAAGAACTTTGGTATTTACTCTGAGATGGGAAGTTAATAGAAGGGTCTGAGCAGAAAGGCGACATGATTTAACTTGCTTTTAAAGGGGATCTCTTTGGCTGCTGGGTTGCGAATGACCACAGGAGGCAAGAGTAGAAGCAGGAGACCAGGTAGTAGGCTACACTGCAATTCCCTGTGTAAGAGGCAATGATGGCTCACTGTAGGTGGACAGGGGCATGAGATTCTGGACATATTTTGAAAGTAGAGCTGACAGGATTTGCCATCACATTGGGTGTGAGGTCTGAGAAAAAGAGAGAATCAAAGATGACCCCACAGATTGTGGCCTGAGCACTACAAGAACAGAGGTGCCATTCCTGAATAGAAAATGCTGCAAGAAGAGTGGGGTGGGGGTGGATGGGCAGCGGGGAAGATCAGGCACTCAACTTGGGAGTTAATTTGATGAACCCATTCAACAGCCACATAAGATGCGGAGGAGGCAGTTGGATACTTGAGAATGGAATTCAGGAAAAGGGTTCAAGCTGGAGATAGAAATTTGAGAATAGTTTCCATAACATTACCCTATTTATGTAGGGTAAATTGAGTCCAAGGTTTAGGAAAAAAACAGAGATGGACACATGTTAAAAATGTGGGAATTTTTGTTTTAATTTGGGGAGATAGATGGCCAATTTTCTTCCTTAAAGTTCAATTAAAAACACTTATTAGATGCCTAATCATCAATCAAACTTTGCCATGAGATCCTTTAATTCATTCAAACTAGCACTACAGGTCAAACGGCATCACATCAGAGCTCTGCTATTCCATGGGGTAAAGCCTCCTTACCTCACAGGATAACATCTGTGCATGGGGTGTGGCGGGAACTAGCTTCTTTTCTTTAAATTCCTGGAGGCAGTCATACACCTGCAGAAGGGCGAGGGCAGGAGAATTGATATTGATAACATGACTGTGAACGTTTTGGATTTAAGGCTCTCATAGAGAAGAAACAGCCTGTGCAACTGTACCAAGAGCTGAAGAGCATGATGTGTGCTGGTCTTTAATAATGTGCATCCCTAGTTGCCAAAGAGAAATGAACTCGAGTTTGGTGGCTCCAGTACTTCAAAGGGTTAATCATTGGCTGCCATTGGGAAATTGATCTTCCCTAAGCAATTTCATTGATAAAAAGAAATGCAAACTTTTGCTAGACTGAGTGAGGGTAGGGTTTCCAGGGCTGAGACCAATAGGGATTTGTAGATGATGCACAAAGGGTCTTCTCAAGGCAGGGGCTCTATGGGAGGACTCTATGGGAGAGTCCTGTGCTGGGCAAATACAGAGAGCATGAGCTGAATGGCTCTGTGTCCCGTGAAAGTTCTGAACACGAGGCTAGGCACTCTATATATGCTTCCCTGTACTCTGCTTCCTGTGGCTGTTTGTTTCCCATTCCTGTTTTAATTCTCCAGTACAAATTCATGTATAAAAGTTCCAACTTTGTCTCTGCTGACCCTTAGGAATTTTTTTCCATACCATGATCTAGGGTTGGGCTGAGTACACCAAAGCCTGCCTGGTGATGCAGGGTAACCCTTAATCTTATTTTAGCAAACAGTTTCTCTTACAGAAATAAGAACTAAGGGGCCAGCTCGGTCTAGCCTTTTCCACCCAGATCTGTGAAGACATTGCTTCCCTGGTCTACCTCAGGGCCAGTGCTCAAGTTTACCTGGAAGTGATGAAAGCTGATTGAATGATGCAGGGAGCGCAAACTACCAACAGCCTACCAGTGGTGATCAAGGACAATGCCCACGATGAAATTAAAACTTAGCTAATCCCAGGGGGAAAATGCCTAATAGAAATCTGATGTTTTAAAACAGGTGGTGTGAGGAGTACTCCTTTGTTCATGCTAAAGATGCTGCCACTTTTATTTTAAAGGATATAATTTTTTTGGTTTTCCTTTTTGCAGATGAAATAAAGGATATAATGTTCACATTCGTCTTAAAACTTACCACATTTTACATTTAAGAAAACACCTATGTCTCAAAAAATAACTTCAAAAAGATCTTTCTTAATATTTATTCAGAACAACAAAATTATAGTATTAGTATTTATTATCTACTATCTCATAGATGTTATTGCAGAGTGCCTAAAATTTTAGCCAAATTGAGAAGAAACTTCAGAGTAAGAAAATTTTAAGGTTCTGAAATAGAACTACAGATATCTCACTTTCTGATTTTAACAAACAAATAGGAATAATTTTTGAAGCATTTTTGTTTGTCCAGAGCTGGCCTCAAGGACAAAGGGTTGTAGCCAGCTGAAAAGGTGCTGCCGATGGCCAGGGTGGTAGCTGTTTGTGATCCTAGGGGGTCTCTGCAAGAAGAGTTGGAGGGGAGAAAAGAAAGGAGCTACCATATTTTCTTCCACTAAAGTTAATTCTTTCATAAGCTACAAAGTTTGTGTAGCTCTCCTCTGAGGATTGCCTTCTAAAAACTTTTTTTCCCCGAGTTGAAATTTCCTGCCAATTGACAAGTGACGCTGTTGGGTAAGTAGCTGCTATGGTCTGAATGTGTGTGTAGTCCCAAAATTCATGTTAAACTCCTCATGAATGGATTTAGTGCCCTTACGAAAGAGACCCCAGCAGCTAGCTAGCCCCTTCCACTACGTGAAGACACCGCAGGAAGGTACCACCTATGAACCAGAGAGGCAACCCTCTGAATCTGCTGGCAACTTGATCTTGGACTTCCCAGCCTCCAGAACTATGAGAAAGAAATTTCTGTTGTTTGTAAACTGGGCATTTTGTATAGCAGCCTGAATGGACTAAGACAGTAGTTTTCTGCCCCCCTGCAATAAGCAAAAGCTTCCAAGCAATGGAGCACTCACCTTTAGCAGAGCCTGCAGCCACGGGGAATGGAGGAGATCATATAAGAGACACACTCCATTCACATCTCGGCTGTAGAACAGACTCAACTCTTGCAGCACAAGCCTCAGGATTTGGGAGAGCCCTAGGAAAGGGAGAGAGCAGAAAGGATGTGGCACATGGGGTGGAAAGGAAGGCAGCTGTAAATGTGAAAGCCAATTCAGACAGCTGGGGCACGCCATAAGGTCTTATGAGAAATGAAAATAACACTGGATTTACAGCCAGAAGATCTGGCTTCAAGTCCTGTTCCATCACTTACTATGTGAACTTCAGAAAGTCACGTAACTATCTGAAACCAATTTCCTTGTGGCAAAATGAGAATGTGCTAGCTTTCTTGTAGGGTTGTTAATATCAGATGAGATAATAGATCATAAAATATAGGTGTAAGATATGAGAGTAACGTGCTTGCTTTCCCCTCCCCCATCTTACCAGCCTGCGGTTTATCTAGTTGTTGTCTGGATCCTCTTTCTCTAGTTCAAACATAGAGTCATTTGTTTTTAACCTTTTCTAAGAATTCTTACTGAAAGTGCTACTGAAAAACTCTAACTCCCAATAGGTTTTGAACACAATTCTCAGTATTCTCCTGATTTAAGAGACGAAACAGATTTTAGTGAATGCTTTTTTTGCAATTTTTCATAGTATTATAATGATATTTTGAATGTGAACAAGTTAAGAAGTTCTAATTTTACATAAAACCTTGTGGCGTAGGGGAAAAATTGTTCTGAATCCACTGTGTCAATTTCTTTCCTTCCTGTCTTGAAATTTGTTCTTGAACTTATCACTTGTAGTGTAATTGAAAGTGTACAAGTTCCTTCTAGGGTTCACAGTAAATCTATGGGAATTTCTGCCTATTCATTTGCTTGCATAATTTAGAGTGATATTATAAGGCATTTCTGGTCTAAAAAAGGAACCCTGGCAATACATACCATTCTCCGGGTTGGTGGCCGTAGAAAGCTTCGTGTCCTCCTTGTCTGGCGGATCTGCTCCTTTGTCTGACTGTATCATTTTCCCTTCCTGAGTTTCCAAAAGCATTTCAGGACTAGGAAACAGATCAATAAACAGCACATAACTCACTCGGTTACACTGGCCACACAGTTCCCAGCACAACGGAATATATTTTCAACAGCATTTATTGGGCAAGCCAGGCTCTGTGCTACATGCTGGGGTACACATCGCATGAACGCAGTCTTCCCTGTGGTGCTTACTCCCTACATTAGCCATCACCAGCTGTGTGAAAGAGAAAACTAAAAATACTATTTCATAAAACGTTCCCCCAACCCCCTCTATTTTTAACAAGTGACAAATAATGTTATATTTATCTGTTTTCCACCTCTGTGCCCAGTTGATTTTACCCATCAGAGCTCAGAAGGGTCTTCCCTGGCCTGACTCTATTCAGGTGTCCTGTTTCCTCTCATTGCACCTTAGAGGTCCTCATTAGAAGAACTAGCTGATCACAACTGCAAGAGTTGTGGGTTACTAGTGAGGCATTCTCTGAGAATTTAGAGATAACATAAAAAGTCTGTTTTTTCTAGATAATTTTCCTGCCTGAACTCCATAATCTATCTAGATGCCAGGCAGTTGTTCTTAAACCTGTCAGATTCAATACCAGTCTTTAACAACTAATTTGAAATGCCTATTTTAATCTTTATTTTCTATATTGCTTTAGGTAGGTTTAATTTCAAGAAATAGAAACCCAAAATAGCAGTGGCTTACACTAGAAGTTCATATTTTGCTCACATGAAAGTTCAGAGGCAGAGGCAATCCAGGGCTGGTAGGGCAGCCTTGCTCTATGATGTCCTGAGGGAACAAGCTCCTTCCAGCTCACTGTTCCTTCCAGCTCCCTAGGGTGTGGCATGGTTCTCATCTACCTGCTCCAAGATGGTTGTTGGAGCTCCAGCCATCACTTCTACATTTCAGCCAGTAGTATGGGGGAAGGGATTAAGAAAACAAGAGAAAGGGGAACATGTCCACTGCTCTTTAAGGAAGTTTTCCAGAAGTTGTCCTACCAACACAATGAGGAATCACCTTATGCCCTATATAACTTTCAAATGTCCTGCTGAACTCTGTCACTGAAAAAATATGTATTAATAATTATCTGAACCTAGAGCCCAACATTTCTTTATATATAAACATAAAATATTTTTGCACAGGCTTAATGCTCAATGAATTTGATGGAATGCTACCACCATAATTGAGGAATAAATTTACTTTGTTTCCTTTAAACTTTACCAAGTTGTTCACCAATTTGGAAAATCATGTCATTAATGGTTATGCTGCTTATGGTATTTAGGGAATCACTACAACACACCACTATCAGGTTGTATCTGTACCTGCATTCAAAGCTGCTACATCCCTGGTAGATTTTTATATAGGTTCACACATACTATTTCATTATATCTTTTGGTGTAGTGATGTTCCATGTTTATATATTGAATTATACAATGTTGTATTACCCACTTCATTTCTTTAATTTGTCCTTTTTGTTATTACTAGAGCATTATGCGGATTTTTTTTTAAAATTATGTGTAGTTAAGTCTCTTAGTTTGGGTCCCTCCACGATCAGAATGCAGAGCAAGGACTCTAGGGCAAGTAATTTATTTGGAAAGTGATCCCAAGAGATACCAGTAGGGGAGCAGGGCGTGGAGGCAGGGAAGGGGAAAAAAATCAGTAGTAATAGGTATGTCTTCAGTAACCACTATGGGCAACTGGAGCTTAATCCCATGGGCGAACAAGGGACAAGGGAGTAGGGGTATTTATGCACCAATGCTGCCAAGAAAGCATCACTTCTGGCTCTTCCAGCCTGCTACATTTACACTCTTAGATAGAAAGTGCAGGCGCTAGCAGTTGGAAGCAGGCCCGGGGCGCACCAAAACAGTAAGGACCAAGGAGATATGGGTAGGACACCAACAACATTTGTTACAGTAGGACAATAAAGAATAAATTAGGATTTTTTTAAGAAAAGAAATATTTCAAATTAGTTGTTAAAGACTGGGGTATTGAATCTGACAGGGTTGAGAACCACGGCCTAGAACCTAGACAGATTATGGGGTTGAGCCAGGAAGGCTTTCTAAAAGAAAAAAAAAAAAAATCATTATTATATTGTCTCTAAATTCTAAGGCAGTAAGAAGAGCAACACAGAAAGCTGCCAGCATTTCAGACACCTTTCCCATGCACACAGTTTTCCAATCACACTGAAGTAATTTGCTAGATTCTACCAAAACTTGACATCATCATGCTTTTGCCTTGCCTCACCGCTACCCGCCCCGCCCGGCCCAAGGGAGTCAGGTTGAACCATGCCTTTTCCTGTGTTCTGCTTTTTGAGCCTCTGTTGAATCATTTAGCACAACACTTGTGTATGTAACTCATCTTCCTCCCTAGAGAAAGGGAAGTGAAAAGGGAGAGGGGGTGCCTGCCAGACAGCCAGAAGTCAGAGCAGATAAGGCTGACACTCAGGTGACTCTTAAATAAATCTGACACCCTCGGGCATCTCACAAATCACATGTCCCTGGTGAAGCAGAACAGATTCAACAAGCTGTTGTTTGCGCATCATAAGGTGGACCAATTTCTTCCATATTTAATGCCCAAATGGCGGTGTGCCGAACGAGGCCTTCCCATTCAGCAGACGGGGGCACTGGAAACTGGGTTTCTGAGATGAATTTACTGTGAGGGAGCTTTACAGACAGACTGTGCTTCATAGACAGGCAGTGGTTTCTATAGTGAATTTCATTATTAAAATAACTTCTAATAAATCTACAGCCAACTTCTGGGCTACCTGGATAACTAATTCATACATTCAAAAAGGCTCATTTTGACCAAAATTTTCTCAGCCATACAGGCAAAAACAGTAAATTTCATCTCTACAACTTACGTAGGTAAATTTAAAAGTTGTGCTTGCCTGGTCATCTTCAGGTTTCTGTGACTAATTTACTATGGACTGGTTATCCTGACTTTAACCCCCTTTCCTATCAAACCTTCAAATAGGGGTGCTGAAGGGGAACTTAGAGATGATCAAATGAAACACTATCATTTTATAGATGAGGAATCTGATATTCAAAGAGGTATTCAATAGAGTTATCAAGTAGTAAAATCAGAAGTTTTCCTTTTTTGTTTCCTTAGTCCTGAAAGATGCTAGTGCCTGGCAAAAGATTGTGACATCTTTGCTTTGCCTTCTTTTTCACGACTTCTGTACCAACCTTTTCAGTTAAGAGTTACCTATTTCTACTATCTTGAGAACAAGAATTCTTGATTGAGACTACAAGTAAATACCCAACCACATGCAATTCTGTACTGATTAAGTAACACAGGAAGGACAGCCAGTTCTTATCATTGACTTAGAAGCTGCATTACTGTTACTGACTCCTAAGGAATTTGTCATATGACTTTAAAAATCAGTGTTCCCATTAGCTTCTTACAATGTACCGATTAATATTAAAAGCCAAAACCCTCTACCCCTATTATGCTTTTCAAAATAATGCTTTTTACTAAACAAACTCTGAAAAAGCACTGAAAATTTAATGATAAGAAATGGTCCATATAAAAATGGCTGGCTTCCTCCAGGTCAAATTGCTGTTGATTAGGACTAGGACAAATGCCCAATTTTAGTCAATCTTCATGACAACTCATTAGTCCATACTAAAGAAATGGTTTCACGAATCAAAACCTGCTCTTTTGAAATCATAAAATTCTTCATATAATTTGACTTACAATGAAACTAAACCATTTGAATTAGATTACTCAGAATTATATCTTTAGTTATTAAAAACTGACAGATGAGCTAGACAGTTATAAGCAATATCTTCTGGTAACCTAGGATTATTTGGCAGGGTCACTTACCTGCAAGAGTGTGAATATGCAATGTTGCTCCTATCCAGATAAAAACTTTTAGTAGAAAACACAAGTACACTGTAGCTGCCAAAGTCACCTCGCTGCTCCAGATAAAATCTTTGCACATCCTCTTTGATTTAATCCACAGATGCCTAACCCAGTCTAACCACTAAATTACTCACAAGCCTCAGCTAACACAAATCTTCTTAAGTATTGCTTGCACTGAAAAGTCTAATTTATATCATTTTCCACCTTCATTCTAGCATTTTCTCTCTCAAGTTGCCAGCACACAGTTAACACTAAAAAACCACTAGTATTTTTCATTATTTCAGGATAACAGACACCCCACAACAGAAGACAGTACTTTTTTTTTTTTTTTTTTGAGACAGAGTCTCACTTTGTTGCCTGGGCTAGAGTGCCGTGGCGTTAGCTTAGCTCACAGCAACCTCAAACTCCTGGGCTCAAGCGATCCTTCTGCCTCAGCCTCCCAAGTAGCTGGGACTA